>JBBJLR010000153.1:7024818-7036388 GCA_037577145.1 Brachypetersius gabonensis
GGTCTGTTGGTCAGAAAGTCCATAATCCAGTTGCAAAGTGAGGTGTTAATGTCCAGGGCTCTAAGTTTAGTGATTAAAAGCAGTAGGGGCATCACAGCTGAGGGAGTAATGGAAGTGACGACTAAGTGCCCCTAGGTGGAAGGGACCTTCAAGAAGCCTGGACTATTGTAAATTTGTGTAAGAGACCTTTTTCACAAGGTACAGAAACTTCTAGAACTTGTGGAATTTGTGGAACATCTCTGCTCGTTGGCGTTTACCTGCTCTAATCCTTGATTCAACTAATCATCTTATTCACTATTGTTAAAGTGAGTATCTCAGAGCATGGAAGAGAAGTAAGATGTGCAGGAAAGCAGTACTCCAGGTTTGAGGTTTGAGAACTATAGATGAAGTACATTGTAAATAGCATGTTGTATGATCTAGGGATGAATAGTTGTGGGATTTATATGCCAATAACCAGGATTTTTATGTGTATACTTTCAGATGCAGTGAAATACAGACATTGGGGCTACATACCTGGATACATAACTGAATAGGCATACCAGTGATGAGATAATTACAGAAAATGATTATATAATAACATTTTAATTATTTTTTAAATATGAAAAATACTATAGGATGTCCAGTATACAGCATTTCGGTTTACATGACTGGTTTCCAGGATTCTTGCCTGTGATGCTAGAAACTGGATCAAGATGACCAGTCATCCTGACCTACTGGATGATTGAGTAATGTTGAAGGACTCAAATCTTTTACAGACAAGTCTGTGCCAGAACTTTCAAGGCTTGTTCAAGGCGATCATTGCTTTATGTGGTTTTAGGTAAAAAAAAAAAAAACATGAATGAACACAGTTACTTGTCCCAGATTCGGCAGATTCGCTAAACTGGATATATTCCGGTCAACAAATGCTTTTCATCGTAGCATTTGGTTGGGTTTTGTTTATTTTCCTCTGTGGAAACCCACAAGAACCCCCTTGCAGGATTATCAGCATTAGTTATATTTATTCTACCACTTCTGCATTTCTGTACTAGCCTAGATTTTTTTAACCTTCACAATGACAAACAGAATTCGGCAGCAAGTTGCTCTACAGGGCCGGTTTCTGGGGAGAAGCAAGGTGGTGAAATTTTACTCACCGTTTCTCTTGTATGCTCTAATCTGCTGGCTGGCATACCCGACAGAATTTGAAAAGAAACATTCCATGGTCCTTTGAAAAATAGGATCACTATGTCATGGATTTTGGCTTTATTTATTAGGCCTCCAAAGCTTTCCTCCCTACTATAATTCATTCAGTTGCTACAGATGCAGGCTCATATCAAGAAGCATTACTGTGGAAAGACGCTATGAAACTGCTGGAGAGCAGCTGCCAGAGAGTGACAACAGGAAGGCTCTTGTAAAGCAAAGAACTTCGACGTTCACAACAAAATGTTGTGAAAAGGCATTTCAGTACTTCAGTGAAGCAATTCGGGTTGACTTTCGCCCGGAAGAGGTCCATCTTGCTCAGGTCAAATTCAGACTGATGTTTCCAAAGTAGGTCGACATGAAAAGGTTGAGCATCCCACATCTGTCGGGTGAATGAAAGGGAACGGCATCAACAGGAACACTGCTCTTATTTCATGAGGCATCTCTCCATTCATGTGAACTGACAAGTGCAATGATGATTTGTTTGATGGAACTTTCACTCGCACTCTTCCTCCCCTTTGATGGTGTGGCTTCCATTGTTGACCGCAGATCTGGTTAGCCACGTTGAGATGCAGGCTGTGTTCCATGTGTCAGGTGGCTGAACTGATTGGGGCGGTGTGTTCAGGATGCAGGAGAAATTCCATGCACACTCTTCTCAGAATATCCGGAAAAATGATTAATTATTCCTTGTGATGTCAGCACATAACACGCATATATACATATATACATGTGCACATCAATGCTATGCCCTTTGAACTCATGACAGTGTCGGCCTTTGATAGCATATTTATGTTTATTGCCGGGCCAATAAAAATTGAAAATAATCTTCCTCTGGAAAGAAATAATTACAGGTCATGTTTCTTTCATCATGCTCATACATTGTAACACCACTGAACAAACTAATACTGAACAGACTGTTTACATACGAATTCTTGTTTATCATGCACCTGTGCACTACCGGGAGCCAGTGAATGCAGCCATGTAGATTAAATTTTTTTTAAATAATATAATCATTACCAGAGGACATTCCAGGGGTCAGTAAATTGTATATTAGGTAAATGATTCATCATGTGGTGAAGTGAAGCTCAAGCAACAATGAAAAAAAAATCTTAAGAAAATCACTACTTATTACATTACATTTATTAAAGGACAAATTCAGTGGAAAAATCAGATGTACACATTTTTTCCCCTTTAGATGTAGTCAATCAGGGAAGACCTTTTACCAACCAAATATTGCTTCCTTAGGTTAGAACGGCAGCTGTGGGGCTCAAAAATTCAATAACAACTCAATTAGCCCACATTTACATTTCTGTAAAAATGCATCATCAAAATGTTCCTCAACCTGCTTGAGCCAAACCCATTTCTTCATTAATGTGGCATAGACTTGTTGATGTGGTTTAAACACCTGTATGACCATAATGAGAAGCTGGATGGAATATGAGCAAATTTTTTTGATGTATTTTCACAGAAACTTTTTGGGCCATTTGGTGAAAATCGGCTTCTGGTATTCATAGGTTTGTAATTCCAACACTAAGATACAGCTGGACATGAAATGAGTCTTGGCTGATCGACTTCATCTGGGTTAAGTGAAAAGATGAGATATTTTGAAGTACTGTCAAACTATTCCTTTTAGAAAAGCAGAATACATATGTCAGCGTGGACCAAAGCTGGAACAAAACAGTGATCAAAGTTCAAAGTATGAAAAGAACAGTAACATGCTTAAAAGTCCCATGTCATGCTTATTTTTGATGCTTTTATATAGGTCTTAGTGGTCCACTAATACTGTATCTGAAGTCTCTTTCTGAAATTCAGCCTTGGTGCAGAATTGCAGCCACTTCAAACCAGTCCCACAGTGGGATTTCTCTAGGACATGCTGTTTCTGTGTTTATAGCTTTAAATGAGAATGAGGAGGAGAGAGGGTGGAGCTTATCTGATCACCCTGGTTTGCAGAGGTGCTCACTCAGTCATTTCAATGAGCAGAAAGGCAGATTTTGCATGCAGAGTTAATGTTACAGCCACATTCTAAGGGTAAAACGTTAGGTAACCATATATATCAAAGCAACAAAATAGCGTTAATTTGACTTACTTGTCCGAGGTTTGTAACTGAGCCAAGGAGAATTGGAACTGATCCAGACTTATTTTCAGCCATTCAGGAAGATAAGCTTTTATTGTGTCGGTGCATTTCCAGAGAAAATAAAAGAAACCCTGTGGTTCCTGAGTGGCTCGCATGAAGGAACCACAAAATACATTTGTGCTCATTTGTAGATCTAAACACAGAGCAACTGCCATGCTCTGGTCATTTGCGAGCCATGATGTCTTTATAGGTGGTCTCTCAAACAATCGCATTCAGTTCAATTTTTAGGGAAGGGAGGACAATATTCTCTGGGCGGGCAAAGAATGAGAAAGGGGAGGTAACCTTTCCCCTTATGATGACATCCGAGGTAATTTGTAACGATTCGGACTAGTTTGCCCTCTGATTTCTGGTCACGTGCCTGGTTTTCCTGTTTTCTTTTGTTTTTTCTTTTCTTTGGTTTATGGTTTCCTGTGTTCAGGTTTCTGAGTATTTCTGTTATGAATTCTTATGTTTATGTTCTTATGTTTAGTGACAGTAATCAATAACAGCACATAAAAAGCCTTGTCTTCAGCTTTGTTATAATCAGGGGTGATCAGAAACCTTCATAGAGAGAGTCTAGATTTAAAGTTAAGCACATTGTATCGGATCATAACTTAATTTGTCATGGGCCTAAACTATGTTTTGTTTTTTGTTTTTGTTTTTTTACATTTAACCAACTTGTTACCCCTGGTTCCCATTAAAGCAATCAAAATGTGACAAGGATGGCAGTGCCTATGTCTTTTGATTTCAGCTATTAAAAAAAAATAGTATAAAATGGTCAATTAATTCATTATTAGTAATTGAGATTGTTTAAGTGAACAGCCTTTTATTAGCACGATTAATTTAAATCAGACATTTATGCTATTCTTTTCAAAATTCATGTTGTACACTGGAGCCTCCAGGTTCACAGGGTCTCAGACACGAATATTTAAACCCTTCAGAAAAGATGAATCGCTGTTTGGCCAGCTAAGACCTGGCCAACTACAGTGCACTGTGATACAAATGATTCATCTTCACATAATAAAATGGCTTTAAAATACAAAATATTAAATTAAAACTACATCAGTATCAATTACAAATTAATTCCTAACCTTATCTTTTGAATAGTGTCATCTCAGACACATTCTTGGCTGCAATTTCTTCCATTATTGCATTTTGGTGTCTTCTGCCTTTTCCACATGCACTCTACTTCGGTGTGGGGTGTGTTTTTCACAACAAAGATGCCACATGACAGCACTCACACGTGCTGTATCTCACCTGAATATGCACCTATTCCAAGAACAGTTTGACCTTAAACCTAACACTTCCAAACAGTGAATATTATGTACAGGGATATTATTGTCCCCAAAGTTATAGCAATCCAATACATTACATTAGATTACATTACATTCATTTAGCAGTTATCTTCATCCAAAGTGACTTACAATCTGAAGAAACAATCTGTTTCTGAACACTGTGAGAAGAGAGTTCTAAGTGCTAAATCTTTAGGTAGGGAGTAGTGCAAGAAGATGTGAGCTTAATCAGAAGAGCAAGTGCAATATACAATAGCTCATGAGAGGAGGTACTCTGTGATATAGTCTTCAGGAGGTTTTTGAAGATGGAGAGGGATTCTGCTGGTCTGGTCACTTCTGGCAGTTCATTTCACCAGGGGGAGCCATTAATGAGAAGAGTCTGGACTGGGTTTGCCTTGTGTGTAGCGATGCCAGAGCCAGACGATGTCCTTTGGAAGAGTGGAGGGAGCGAGGAGGAACATAAGAATTAAGGTAGTTGGGTGCAGACCCAGATGTCACTCAGTAGGCAAGAGGTAGTGACTTGAATTTAATTCGGGCTTTCATGGGTAGCCAATGCAGGTCAATAAGCAGTGGGGTGACATTTAACCTTTTGGGTTGGTTGAAAACCAGCCAAGCTGCTGCGTTCTGAATGAGCTGTAAGGATGTTATCACACACAGCTGGGAGAGTCAATAGGACAGAATTGCAGTAATCGAAGAGGGAGATAACCGTAGCTCTGAATACTGAACTGGCCTTCTAATGGGTTCTCCCAGCATTTTAGAACCATTTTACCCAGAACACAGCAAATCATTTAAATTACCACAAATTTAACATCATAAATCCTCATTTTCATGGATGTCTGAACCCTAACTTTAATTATACCAACTGACAGCTTCACTAATAACTCTACTGGAGTTGAACGAATTTAGATCACCTTTATCAGTCATATAATCCAAAAGGTAATTGATGATGTTATAAACTTTCACACACTTTCAGTATGTCTTTGAAAGTGGTGATCAAGTTACTAAATATGAATAAAATCTGAAGGAATTCTTGTAAATAGAACATTACAAAAATTATTACATTATAACGTTTGTATTTGTTTAATCTTCAATTATTGAACAATAAGTGATTCTTCAGAGTGAAGTTTTGAACAGTAGTATAAGTACATGTTCAAACAACTGTTTTTTAGGATTCAAACCTCTGAGATAGAGACATACCTGTGATCAAGATGACAAACTGGATCAAGATGACAAAATGTCCAGTCATTTTGACCTACTTGATGATTGAATGACACTGAATGACAGGTCGGTCTGTGCCAAGGCTTGTTCGAGGCGATCATTGATTCATGTGGTTTTACAAGAGAAGAGAATAAATACAGTCAGTTGTCCCTGATTCAGCAGATTCATTAAACTGGCTATATTCTGGACAACGAATGCTTTTCATTGCAGTCATAGAACTCGGTTGGACTTTGTTTATTTAATTATATCTTAAAATACATTCTAAAACTAAAAATAACTTATTTAAAAGTAAAACGATTAGACTGATATCAGTATCAATATCACAAAGGAAAAAGTGTCTCTATCCCCTATTTAAGACTATTTCATAGTACTGTGCATGAAATGTGCTGGATGCTTCCGCTAATGCAGATCACACTGTCAGGAAATGCATTGGAACAGCCATTTTTCACTTTTTTAATTCTTGTGAACAATTTCAGTTACTCTGCCTTTCCTTGGACAGGAAGACTACGGCACTGAAAGCAGTCAACTGCACTCAGTAAACCCAGTTATCCTTCATGACAAAGACATGCAACATTCTGCGCTCACAAAGAAATATTTCATCAACATACGCCAACCTTCATGTTGAGCTTGGTAAACAAAGTGTACTGCAGCTTAAATGAGGTAGAACAAGTGTATTTCTCTGGTCAGGCACAGTAGCATGATATTCATACTAGAACTTTTCAGCTACTGTCCTCAGTGGGAAAGCCACACACTTTGCAGTCTTTTATTATTTAACAGAAAATAAAATATTTGTCAATCAGCACCCTCTTGGGCAGTGGTGGCCTTATACAACTTTATAGAGTTTTTTCATAGACAGAGCTTGGCGGAGTTCAAAGGAACCAAGATCTAAAACGAGTAAAAAGGTCCAAAGAAAAGACTTTCTGTGTGTGCCATTGTGAAGCACTAGCCACAGAAAAGCTAATGCATTTCGAAGAAAGGGTACGTGAGACATAAACCTTTTGAAATCTTGTAGTTGGGCGTTCAATTTATGAGACCAACTGCATTTCCTAGTAATACCTTCAAATCAGAACAGGAGTTGAGAGGACCTTCACAAGAACTGCATTTATTAAGAGGAGTAACATTTCACTGGTCACTTGGAATCATCTTTCTCTGCAACACATCATCACTATAGGCCTGTAATGAAGAGACCCTTTGTTGCTGTAATTCACTTTCAGTCAGTGATTTGATTAGTTGTTTTAGAGTATCAAATTTTAACATGAACATGCCATGGTAGATAACATATTCCATGACAAGAGTTTGAGGCAAGTGTCATGATATTACAATTACTGACTTATATTACATTAGAGGCAGTTATGATGAACAATGCCGTGATGTTTGATGTTATTACAGCAAAATGAGTAAAATGAAAACAGTAAGATGAAAATCAGTGGTAAAAATCAAATGGTACTGTTATGTTACTGACCAGGAGTTATGACATATTTCCACCAGTAAAATTACATATCAGTTACATTATAGGTGTTAACAGAGATCAGCTAAATGGTGCTCAAACAACAGTTACACATCTTGCCCAAATAGAAAAATTCTATCTGACATTTATGGGTCTGAAAGAATGTGACAGCACTGTAAGACCATTATTACCTCTAAAATACTCTTTTAAGAAAAAAAGGGTATTGAGCTTTTCTTATAAAGGAGCCCTTTCAAGGCTGGGAAAAGACCAATTGAGGGAAGATTCAACCAGGCATGGAAGATTTCTCCAAAGGGCTTGTGGATACAGTCATAAAAAGCAAGGTTAGGAATATTAGAAGCTCTTATGTCTGTGACATTTTATTATAAACCTTTGGAGTATTATGAAGCCATTTGATCGCATGATTTTGTAACGGGCTCGGACTGATTTAGGCCCTGGTTCCCGGTCACGTGCCGGAGGTTTTTTCTGTTTCCCTTTGTTTCTTTTCTTTTCTTTTGGTTTATGATTATGTTCCTTTGTTTACTCATTTCAGCGACATTTACCACCATTATGGTGAGGAGGCCTAAGAGGCCGAGTTTATGTTGGTTTATGTATGGTCATGTGTTCTGTTCCCTTCTGTGTCCACCAGATGTCCCCATTGTCACCCCAGTTTCCTGAGTTCCCTCCTAATGTCCCTCTGTGTCCTCCAAAGGACTCTCTGATCCCTCCGTGTCCCTCAATGTCTCCTGGTTCCCTCCTGATGTCCTCCTCGTTCCCTCCTCGGTCCCCTAGTGTCCTCCTCGGTCCCCTAGTGTCCTCCTCGTTCCCTCCTCGGTCCCCTAGATTCCTTTTCGTTCCCTCTTCGGTCCCCTAGTGTCCTCCTCGTTCCCTCCTCGGTCCCCTAGTGTCCTCTTCGTTCCCTCCTCGGTCCCCTAGTGTCCTCCTCGTTCCCTCCTCGGTCCCCTAGTGTTCTCCTCGTTCCCTCCTCGGTCCCCTAGTGTCCTCTTCGTTCCCTACTCGGTCCCCTAGTGTCCTCCTCGTTCCCTCCTTGGTCCCCTAGTGTCCTCCTCGGTCCCCTAGATTCCTCCTCGTTCCCTCCTCGGTCCCCTGGATTCCTCCTGTGTCCTCCTCGGTCCCCTAGATTCCTCCTGTGCCCTCCTCAGTCCCCTAGATTTCTCCTGTGCCCTCCTCGGTCCCCTAGATTCCTCCTGTGCCCTCCTCGGTCCCCTAGATTCCTCCTGTACCCTCCTTGGTCCCCTAGATTCCTCCTGTGCCCTCCTCGGTCTCCTAGATTCCTCCTGTGCCCTCCTCGGTCCCCTCCAGACTTCCCGCTTGGCTCTCGGTTCCCTCCTGTCCTCCCTCCATGTCTCCTGGTTCCTTCCTGTTCCCTCCTAATGTCTCCTCGGTCCCTTCCTGTTCCCTCCTAATGTCTCCTCGGTCCCTCCGTGTCCCTTCTCGGTCCCCTTCTGACTTTCCCTCCTGACTCTTGGTCCCCTTCTGACTTTCCCTCCTGGCTCTCTGTCCCCTTCTGACTTTCCCTCCTGGCTCTCGGTTCCCTCCTGCCCTGAATTCCCTCCTGCTCTGTGTCTTTCTGTTATGTTCATGCCCTGTAGTTCCCATGTAGACCCACTAGGGGTACCCTGTGTTCTGTCTAGGTCCTGGTCACGTGTTGTCTTGTTATCTGATTCCTCCATGCCAACCTGTTATTAGTTCAGTTAATCATTCCCTTTGTGTCTCTGATTGGTTTAGCCCCTGTGTCCCCCTGTATTTAGCCTCTGCGCCGTGTCTGGTCAGACACGGGGACATTACAGCTCACACCCCCAGGTATGCTTCTACCCTGTCTTCCTGTCCTGCTCCCCGATCCGGTTTTTGTGAAGTGCATTTCTGTTCTCCCTGTTTTTGGCCATCATGCCTCTGTTTTGGTTGTCCCTTTATAAATAAACCCCGTTTTTCCCCGACCATGACCTTCTATTCTGGTTCCTTATGTTTTCCCCCCATGCTCACGGAGCCTACCGTGACAGATTTCTTGGTCATAGCTGGTTTGGTACTGCCATGGCAGTATGATTCTTCAGCCCACCAAGAAACCATCTAAGAAGCCTTCATAATAAAAAAATAAAAGAAATAAATGAATGATAACTGCACCTCCCCCAAACTGCACACACTGTATTAAGAGTCACGTCACCTTTCACAAGTCTAACTATGCTTGAACCACAGTGACAGCAATGTTCCCAGACATCAGTTAAAATTACAGCTGTTATTTGTGGTCAGACAAACACTGGTCATACTGAAGTGATGTTTTCCCCTCCTTTCTTTGCCATGCTAACAGTTTTGCCAAGGCTCTTTTTGGGGAGGTTCACTCTAACACAAATCGGCAAGTCCAACCTGGCCCTTTAATAAAGCAGTTATGCAAGATGCTTGATTTTAATTATAAACGCTGAGCTCAATTTTGCATGCTGCAGCGTGTGAATGACAGGAAAGTAAACTGGGATGTCAAACTGTGTAAAATCAGATTCTCCATCGGCGTGCCAAAATGTGATAGATTTTAAAGAGAAGCGCCAGATGTAACTGTCACTATAGCTACACATAACATTTAAGCACAACTTCTGCCTTGAGCAAGTTTGCTGAAGAGTCTACCAAATACCAAACTTGAAGACGCAGTTGAAAGTAGGCCACTGCTTTTCTGTTTAAAACAATACAGACACCTCCTAGGTATCTCCCCTTCAACAATCCCGTCTTCTCATGTGCATCTGATCGGACATTTCGCCGCACTCAAGTTGAACGGTAATGGTCTGCAGTTTCTGGATGCTGAGCCGACTTCTCAGTGTGGATTTAGTTTGAGTTGTGACATTAGGTCTGGGCATGCGGATCAACAATTCATGCTGTGCACTTGTGCTCACCAGCCCCAACATTATACGGATGGCTGAGCATTTTAGGGGAATAGCTGTCATGGCATTAAAAAAATATAATTTAAAGAAATTAAACAACAAATGGAAATAATCTTAGGCGTTCATTTAACCCAAAACAAAGCTTAAACATCCAGTAGCCGCAACATCACTTTAAATCATTTAGGACGCTTATTATTGGCTTATGTTTAATTGCAATAACAGAAGCAATAATTAAAAAAATATTTTTAGTAAATAAAAAATCATATTTAAAAAACAGTCAATTTGAGTTGAAAGTTGTATTATCTAAATCCCAACTGTGGATTTTTGGTGCACTAGTGGTTAGTGCAATTGGAAGGCTGTGGACTCGAATCCCAGGACTTAATGTGGTACCGCTGAGGTACCCTTGAGCAAAGTGCCGTATCGACACACTGCTCCCCAGGTACTGCATTGCTGGCTGCCCACTGCATTATTTGGTGAATGGGTTAAATAAAGAAAAAGAATTTCACATTGCTATGCTGTGGTATGTAAAATAATTCTGTTAAAAACCAAAACTTAAACCAAAACAAAAAATTTAAAAACAGAATTCTTAGATTAAATCATTAAACATTCTACAGTTTTACAGATATAGCTAAAACACAACAATGTGAGAATTCCAGTGAAACCTGTAGAGGTACAGTACTGAACAGTATCATTGAAAATATTACTACTAGTTTTTGAATGATTAGTGATGTTTTTGTGTGTGGAATCAGTAGGATTTGTATTTCTGGATACATTCTTGCTAAAATGCCTAATACATAGCCAGTTATGCAACTGCATCACTAGTCTTGGAAGTTTGAATACAAGGTCACTGTCTGTTCAGGGAGTCACAGTATGTTCAGGGTGTCACTGTTTGTTCAGGGTGTTAGTTTATGTTCAGGGTTTTAGTTCATGTCAGGGTTTCAGTTTCAGGGTTTCAGGGTGGCTGCCTGCAGAGCCAGCCCTTGGGGTTTGTCACGTGTCAGGGTGCTTGTGTGTAATCAGCAGGTGGACCCCAGGCTGGTGAGGAGCTTGGAGGCACCTGGTGATTACACACAGGTGGTCATAGTTAGAGAGCACAGGAGTAGGTGTGTGTGTGGCATACTGTGATTGGTGGAGAGACTGGATAAAGCCCGGTCAAACCACGGTCACAGTGTGTGGTCACCAACGTTGCACATCAGTTGTAAGTCTGAGTCTGTAACTGAAGGGAAGAGGAAAGGTATCTCTTTCGTAAGAGTCAGAGGGCTCAGTAACAGTCTTTCGTACGTAGAGTCAGAGGACTCAGTAACAGTCTTTCGTACGTAGAGTCAAAGGACTCAGTAACAGTCTTTCGTACGTAGAGTCAAAGGACTCAGTAACAGTCTTTCGTACGTAGAGTCAGAGGACTCAGTAACAGTCTTTCGTACGTAGAGTCAAAGGACTCAGTA
>JBBJLR010000153.1:7048158-7074969 GCA_037577145.1 Brachypetersius gabonensis
GTCCTGTCTCTTTATGCTCTCCTCCTGTTTGCTTTGGTGTAGCCGGTTAAGTGAATGGCGTGCTCAGTAGAGTCTAATAGAAAAAGAATCAGTCGAGTCTAACGGTGAAAGAATCAGTAGCGTCTAACGATGAAAGAATCAGTAGCGTCTAACGGTGAAAGAATCAGTAGCGTCTAACGGTGAAAGAATCAGTGGAGTCTAATGGAAAAAGAATCAGTAGAGTCTAACGGAGAAAGAATCAGTAGAGTCTAATAGAAAAAGAATTAGTAGCGATAGTCCCAACAACCAATAATGTAAGAGAAGAAGCTTCTTCATGCACTTTTTAGCCACGAAAATCATAACCTAAGCGGAGACAGACATGAAAGCTTTGCTCCAACTACTGTCTGAAAATAATACGCCAGTTGTGCTAATGGATATTTCTGCGCGGTCTGAAATAACAAAAAAAAATTACGCGTTAAGAATAATGGCGTGAAAACGCAATACGCCAACTTTTTGTGTTTATGGATGGATGGATGGATAGATGGATGATTTGCATAAAATTTAGATATTTTTTTTCAACTAAGCTGGGCATGCTGAGATCTGTACTCTATTTTTTTTTTTTTACAGTAACTGACAGATTTTAGCAAAAAAAACCAACACCACGGGAGTGAGAGGGAATGGGAGTCATTCTTCTGGTATTGGGACGGGACGGGATAGGTTTGAAAATTCACTCCCGTGTCACCCTCTAACACGCACACAAACACACATACATACACAAACACACACAAATGTCAGTATTTCATTTCTTTTTTTCACGAGTGGTTTTCACTCTAAAATGACCTCAAGTGAGCTCTTCTCAAGCGTGAGCAATTTTAAGCGAATATTTAACACACAGATGAGCTTATTCACCATGACAAAGTCAGGTTGAACGTTCCATAGGACTAAAAGGCTGGAGTCTCCTGAATTACCCTTTCCCTCCAATAGAGGAACTGGCATAAAACCAAGCGAAAGCCCCTCACTAGTACAGGGGGCTGTTAGCAAAAATGTTCCTTGTACCTCTAAACCTCATTATTAAACCACTGAATTCTTTAGAACATGAATCAAAGAAGCTATTAGGTCTTCTGTCCAAAAATTGCAGATTGATTATGTATACAAAAAAAAAGGAAAAGGAGGAAAAAAGGAGGAGAAAAAAGACCATCATGGCAATGGTCAGAAGCTAAAAAAAAGGCAAGAAAACAAGCAAGAAGCATAATGCCTCTCTGCCTAAGACCTGATGGGGGAAAATTTCATCTCCTTGGCTCTAATAATTAAGGCCTAAAATAATCCTGCTCTCGAAAGGTCACTGCTTTCCCCAATCTGTAAAAGTTAGAGAACTGTAACTGATAACCCCTTCCCCGGCTACTCCGCTGCAGCTGTGATTTATGGTCACACGCAAATTGTGCGCTAATCTAAATAAATGACCTGCATCTTGAACCAAATTTGAAATCCCTCCTCTCTGGAGCGCAAGGGTCACGTCACACTTAAAAGAACTTCAGCACGACTCAAAAACAAACAAACAAACAAATCAATTCATTACTACTATATAAATAAAAAAGAACAATTATGTGGGAAAACATTTCGGTGGCACATTTACACAAACAGAAATTAAACAGGATGGCTTTTAGTCGAATTAGAGAGACAGAGATGAAGAAGACCACAAACGTAGCATGCCAAGCCCACCCCAACCACCCAACCACCACCACCACCAAGGCCTGTAACGATCATGAAAACTGATATTATACTATGCATTTAATATGTATAATATACAGCTATACATGCTAGCACTACAAAACTACCTAGTGTTATCTTTGTAATGTCTTCCAAAGTATCAATATAACCACCACTCTAAATTACATTCTCATGCACTTAGTGGTCTAAAACGCTAAAGCTTAGTGTTATTATTTTATCTGCAGGAGAGTAGAATTATCTCTGTTTTTGTGTGAGTCTGATGGCTTTAACTGCAGCTCTACAGTCTGTGGAAAATGATCAGCTAAAATAACTGCCGTCAGATATTTATGTAACAATTGCGACAGGCCTTCCACCACCCGGACCCCACACACACATCGTGCATCCTCCTCTCCCTCTGACAAGATGAGCGAAAAAGAAAAGGAGACGATGGTGATGTGGCAGCAGAGGGCTCGTGGCCTAGTGATTTAGCTGCTGGGGTCTTACCTGGAGCCGGCCCTGATTACGTCTTTGGGTCTCTCATTCTCATCTGTCTCTTGTGATAGTACCCTGCCAATTTTTTTATTTGTTTTAATATTGGGCAAATGTCACCCGTCATGACAGTTTTTTTTTCTTTTCTTTTTTTTACTGTATGTCACATTCTTCTGTTGCTTGCTTTTGTAAACTTAGGAAAACTCCAATGCTCTTAATTACTTTAATTATTATGATAATTTATGTCTTTATTTATCTATTTTACAAACAATGCCATAGCTTACTGGTAAAAAAGGAATCAATTTTACTTCTAATTAGCCACATTTTCTGACTGGGCACAGGAGTTTCCCTGTTACTGCAGTGAGACAAATGCAAATCAACATTCAACAATGGACAGAACGCCATCAACGCATGGCTAATGTAAAGTGCCTGCTTGGAGAGGCTTACCTGTGTTTGTAGAGGTAAAAGGCAAACCCTGACAGAATGAGAGCAAAGAAGGGCACCAGTATGGCAGCAGCTACTGAGCTGCTGTTCGTGCCATAGTAAGGATTGGAGGAATCCATATCTGTGGTGATAAGACCTGAAAATATAATCAAAAAATGTGAGAATGTTTAAAAAAAATTAAACAGAATTTTTGTTTAAAACACACTAACTAGAGCCAAAATACTAAATTATATACTCATTCTCATATTATCTAGGTCATAATGAATTGACCAATAGCAGTGGTTAATTTTTCTCATTTACATTTTTTTTCTTTATAAATATAGCATTTCAGAGATGATTTTTATGTCATTTTACCTTGTCTTGTCAGCTGAAATTTCCCAAAATCTTTGCTGTGGATATGACCTTGGTAAACAAACATCTTCTTCTCAGACTCTGCTGTCACCTGGATCAGGAAAGAGAAAAGGGCAATAAAAAAAGTTATCAAATACAAGAACCCTTACGTATGCAAGTTCATGGATGAGCAACAATTTAGTTATAAAAAGGATCAAATTGTTTTTATTAGTTACTTAATCCCAATTTTCAGCACCTAGGTCATTATGGTCCAAAAATGTCAATTCCTTTAAAATGGCAGTACTACTCTGTTTCACTTACGTATCCGTCCATTGCCCAGTTGTCATTTTTGAATTTGCTGAAGTACTGCTCTGTTGGGCCTCTGATATTGTAGACTTTCAGTAATAGATGATTTTCCTCTTTCTTGTACGTCCCTGTGTGAAATGAACAATAACACTCTCAATTCTCACTATTAAATGCAATCTTGACACTTATCTCATTGCTGAAATGACTAAATTGTCTAAATTCAAATGAATCCTGGCTAAATAAACAAGGCAAGAAAAATGTAAAGGAACTTGTTTTGCTTGATACACGCTCAAGCAAAACAATGTTGGAAAAATGAATGGTTTCAGAACCAGTCGGGGGTGTTGATGAATGATGTAATTATTATTGTTATTTTGTTTCCATTCTACATTATCAAAAGGTCTCCTGAAACAATACCTCTTCTCTTGGCCAGAGACAACATAATGCTTTTATTATACAACATCCATGCATTCTGTTGGCTTTTATTTGTTGTACTTTTTGGTGATTGGATATGAGAGTCCTATTATGGTTGTAAAAATGATTATGTTTATAGGCAGGCGTATGTCAAAAGATATAGCAGATGACATAATTATCAGCTGTTGGTGGTTATTTGTCATTTTTATGACTTATGCATTCAATGCCGCATATAATATAGGGCCTGAGATTTTAGTAAATGTTTAATGACTTACCCGAGAGCTTGATTTGTACGCCGCTTTGCTCCAGAAGAGTGACATTGACTCGGCTTGTTGTGGCATTGAATGCATTGACTGTTATTGTGGCAGCCTGTCTCTTACCGAGGTACTCATAGAAGCCGGCCCAGCCAGAGTTCAAAGAGAACACATCTGCTGGAACTGCACACACATGAATACAATTTAGAATAAACGCATATGGCTGTACTTTAGTATGCATGAACAGTTTTTCACACTGGTGGTCAACTTCCCCTCAACCAAATTCAGTGACACTATCATTGGTGGACGCTACTAAATGACACTTATCTCAACGCTAAAATTAAAACAAATGAATGAAAATAAAAATGTAAAGGAACTTGTTTGGCTTGATACACGCTGGGTTCAGAACCTGTAAAGGTTTCTCATGAATGGTTGAAATTATTAAATTAAGTATTATTGTTACATGTAATTATTATTGTTGTAGATTAGCAATAATAACTGCTTAAATATTAGTAGCTTTTCACACTGGTGATAAACATCCACTTAAGCAAATTTAGTGACACTTTTCCTAAACATGACACATTTATAAGCTTTGAAAACTACATTTAAAAACCAATGTTTAAGTATTTGAGAACAGTTTATATCAGTATTCTAATATTTGCTATTCTTAACCCAGTCACTGCTTATTAAGTTCCATTTGGTTCCATCCACACTTAAAGAGAGCCCTTGTGTATCAGAGCCCTTCTGTCAATCCAATATAATTTATGCCATACAGCATCTAATATCATCTTGTGAATACAGATGTAAGCTGTTCATAATTACTCGGGTATAATTAACTTTTTTATGCTTCAGTATGTGTTATGTGATCAGGCTTAGTGTTACCATACATGTCTACTCTTTATACTCTTCATTATGATGTATAAGGTTCCAAAATAGCCTTAAGCTACAGGCATTATTATTCACTCGTGACATTATTCATTATTCCATGTCGGATGACCTCAACCCGGATGCTTCATGACAAATTGAAACCCAGGCACAATAACCACAAAGAACACTCAGAAAAGGTTACGTACCCCGAATCTTGTTTTTCTGTACGTCCGAATCTCCCTTTGACTTGCTGTTTATTTTGGGTCCGACTGGGAGATAGTAGAAATAATTGATAAGTTGACATTTTGCAGGTGAGCTCTGCCACTATACTTGCATGCAGACAGATAATGAGTATTATTTAAAGCATCCTTATTTTTCTGCCCATAGAATGGCTCATTTGTATTACCGCATGTGCCTTATGATATGGCACTCCAGTTGACAAGATCCTATAGGATTCTATAAGTCTATGAGATGTACTGCATATATTAATGCATTCTTAAAGCGAGCAATGCCTAAAGTTTTAACATCTAGGGTCTGGTTTAAACCTCGTAAACCCTAAGGAACTGTCCACTTTAGTGTTTTGATGGCAGTTACTGAAGTATTAATAGTAGTTACTGAAAAAATGTCAAATGTGCAGTTTATGAACTTTCAATCAATACCATATTTCTGTGGTAGAAATGGGAGATATTCTGTTTTCATCTAAATTAGAATATAAATGTTATCACTTTTACCACTGTGTTTTTCATTTCCTGACACAGACAAACAGAAAAAAATGTGCAGACTCAAACATGTCAATACAGAATGTACACTGAATATAAATGTAATCATAGGTGTTCCTAGGTATTTTATAATAACAACATACAATTATATCCAAACAAACTCTAGGTTTAAATCAAAGAATATCAAAAAACCATCAACTAAGCTACTTAGTCACTACTTAATCATCAACTAAGCTACTTAGTTTGCATATCGCCAGGTACTCTTTGCAGTTTCAGGTCATGGGTTAATGTTTCTGAGCAGCACAGGTAACAGTCAGTACCTTTGCAGACGGGAGGCTTTCCCGACCACTTGTTATCTGGCCTGCATGTCCTGTGCTCGGATCCCCCGGCCAAAAAGAAGCCATCCTGGCACGTGTACATGAGAGTGTAGCCCAGCGTCGGCAGGTCAATGGCCCTCACATCCACATGATACGGCGTCTCGGGCTGTCGGCAGGCGTGTGCTGCACAATAGGAGGAAGAATAGAAGAATGTGCAGGGAATAAGCCGGGGAAGGGCACAACAGGGCTTCCTGATCGACACACAGCCAGTTGACTCCCACACAAAGTCATACTTCATGGGCCATGGAGCCGCGCTACTGGAGGAAAAAAGTTCTGGAACATGCCTTAAGTGCTGCTACCTTACATAATATATGAACCGGGTCTTCACACCTCGCCGTTAGTCGACTCGTGTCTTCACGCTCTCGGGCTCAGACAGTGAAGGAGCTTTATATGAGTGAGGAGCCCCGAGGATTTCACGGAGTGGGCTGTCAAACTCGCCCACAGATTTACAACCCAAGAACAAACGACTTAAACTTGACTAACTTTAGTACTTTCTGCTGAGGCCAGCAATCCTCACTTTTGTCCTGTCGGGAATCAGCCACTGCAAGCAACCATTTCCATCTGAAACGGGCCCTTACGTATTTCTTGTTGTTGAGTCGATATGTAGAGCTTTAGGATATAATCACTTGTAAAAAGATACAAAAGGGTCTAAACTCAAGTGCATGACATTACTTGAACCAACTATAAACAATGGACTAAACTAAAGCAGAAAGTTGTATTAGCCACTGACCCAGCTACTGCCATCCTGTTTGTCTTTTCCTCTGCTCTCTACTAAGAGATGCTTCTCAAATTCTATAAAGAAATGCAGTTACATGGACCAGCATACGAAACGTATCCCATAGCCAAAAATATCACAGACTGACTGTGATGCGTTTCTCTAATTATATTATGAGTAAGGGTATTATTAGGCATAACACAAGGCAACATAAAATATGGTACAATTTAAAAAACTGAATGAACACTTAAATATTATCAATATTTGTGATAAAAAAACCTTAGTTAGTTTAGTGTATGTTATTGTTCCCAAGCAACTGCTGACTGCTGACAGAAGAAAAAGCTCAGTCACATATTACTGTATTTTTATGAACTTGTAGATGCTTTGTTTAATAATAAAAGCCATAATGTTGCTGCATTTAGGTATTTTCAGTTTAGAAATAGCACATCAAATTACCACTGCAACAACGAGTGTTCGACGTGATTTTCCAGCATCAGTGCAAATAGCTCCCTACTCCCCATACAGTACACTAGTCTAGCACACAAATAGTGCATCATATTACATTCATATTCACCTATTTACAAGTCCATACTGGACAAATATTGCATGACTTGGGTGTAGAGACCAGAATTTACATGGCCCACTGTACAGGGAAGGAGCCATTTGAGATTCAGTGCAGTCTTAATGCTACTTAAGTTAGAAACAATATTTATTTAAAGATTGTAAGAAATTGTTATTTTTTTTCATTTTCTTCATTTTGCAAGTTTAGAGGGAATCATATAGCAAGTACTGGAATGCCTATTTAACCTATTAGCTGTTTTTCTAGCTAGATGGTCAGCCTAATTCTATTTGATCAAACAACTAGCCAATAATTCAGCTTATAGAAAACTCGGCTCTTCAATTACCATTTTATAAGGTAGAACCGTGACATTTCTTACCAACACACTCAGGCTGCATGCCACTCCAGGTCAAATTTTCCAGGCACGTTCTGGTAGTTGAGCCTAGAATGTGATAATTCTTTTGACATTTGAAGAAAACTTTGCTCCCCACCTAAAGAACCATAAAATATAGAGAGCCATTAGAAACATCATACAAACAAATATAAACTTTGAACCATCCAAAAGTCTAACCCTTTACCTCAAATCCCTGAGCCTGCACTGGGCCCCCATACGCAGGGGTTCCGGGATCTTTACAGGCATTGTATGCTGGATCTGAAATTACATAATAAATGTTAATCAGTCTCCTAGAGTTACAAGACTGAAGTGATTAAAGGGTGAAATGTTCACCACGACATCTGTAGGCTGATAATTACACACCGATGCACGAGGGCTGGATCCCTGACCAGGAGCCGTCCTCCTGACACACTCGTCTTGGGGAACCCACCAACAAGAAAGGCGAGCGGCAGTAGAACGCAACCTCCACCTTGTATGTAAACTGGTTTCCTTCTCTGTAGCCTTCTGCAGGCGTGCCTGGGTCTCCACACAGCACAGCTGTTCAGAGCACAAAGATTCTTAGGGTATGAGATAAAGGAACAAACCAGTAGCTGCTATCATGTTCATTTAGTCTCTCTGCACTTTTTTAATTCATTTGTTACTGTCATATTAACTGTTACCATAAATATAGGCACATATAATATATAACTAAAATGAGAAAATTATTCCATGAATTTAACTGTTTTTTTATTTGCTTAAATCTGACACAAAGAAAGATGCACATTTTGTCACAGATATGGGAATAAAATCGACTTAATCTAAATTAATTCATTACTTTTTCTATTTTTCATCACCAACATCTAGTGACGACAGTGGCTCTGGAAAAAAATACTGCAATTTTTAAAAAAAATTAGCATCTCTATGAGTGTGAAAATCATTCCATGCCAGTGTCTGTTAAATTCCTACACAAGCACCTCATTCTGCTTTATGAGGTACTGATTAGTAATCACTTGAATTATTTAATGAGAAAAAGTATAAAAACACTGCTGTAATCAACACTTTCCTCTCACAATGTGACCAGCTGGATGGCAAAACACTAGAAGTGCATCAAAGGTAATTATTGCCTTTGTGTTTGAGTGAACAAGAGATTTATTTTCTTTTACATACTCAAGTTCTGTAAACACTGCATCATTTCTCTTATTTTGATGTTTTGTCATATCCTTTAAAATTATGCTTTGAAGAACAATATACAGAAATTAAGAGAAATATTGTCAGCAGTCCAATACTTGCACCTATAAAGGATAAAACCTGTAAAAAAATTTTTACAGTGCTCTCTAAATTTTTTCTGGAGCCGTACATAATGATGTAACATACTGATGTAAGGAAAGGTTGAGCGCCAAGGTCAGGTTCCATGAAAGGAAGTCAATGGTGCCTATGCATTACTACACAATAGGGCATTAACAACTGATTTTTTTCAAGTCGACTAGTCGGTCAGCAAAATTGAAGTCGAGTCGACTAGTTGTTTGATGACGTCATCACACACGCAACGGAGTAACACAGACGTCCAACATTGAGCAACTTTTCTTAAAGTTCTCTCTCATCTTGTTGTGGTCTTGTGTTTAGATTCCCCTCATGGCAACGTTACTGCCACTTTTATGAAGGGACTATAATAATTGGATAAACCAAAGAACCCATGTCAGGGGGCGTCAACTCGTGCCTCTGTAGTCGACTTTTGTGTTAATGTCCGACTACACAATTAGTTATTTACTGAAAGTGTAAAATGTGCGTAGAATCTACTAGCACACATTCAATAACAATAAATATTACATAAAAAAATAGTCTGAGGTTGGTGAAGTCTGATAGTGAAACCATATCAATATCTTACTTTTGAAAACCTTTACTAAAATCAAACATTTCTTGAAGTAGGTCAGGTTGATGTTGATGTTTTGTATGTGCAGCTGACTTTTTTGCCTTTTTTTTATCAAGGGTCAATACTGTGGGAAAGAAGTGCACGCATGGCCTCAGTCACTAATTCATGAGTGTTAGCTGAAAGAGTCTTGTGCTGTCTATCGTGTTGTGCTTCACTTCTTTTAATGGAGGCAGAATTTCTTGGCTGCTTGTTACTGCTGTGAAAAACATTGCAGGTTTTGTCTACTGTTTGTTCCCTAAGACAGAAAAAACCACCACATTCGGGGCTTGCAGACCCCCCCCCCCCCCCCCCCCCCCACACACACACACACACTTTTAACATGGATTTTTAATATTACTTCTGACACATTGTCAAAGACTTACAATCAAAACCTGCAGGCTCTGGCAACAGATTGAGGCCAATACACCTTGTATATCTTGTGGTACATGTAGACAGCGAGCACTGGCTGAGGGATATGTTTGTGTGAAGTTGACACTAGTATTGAAAATGTCAAAATAGTTTTGTGACCTGTCATTCACACATTGTTGAAAAAGTCCACAACTCTCCAAATACAAGCGAACAGCCTCCTAATCAGGTCCAATAATACAAAACCTCTACATTGCATTAAAATTAGTGGTGGGCATAGATTATTTTTTTTAATCTAGATTAATCTCACTGTAATTTTGAAATTAATCTAGATTAATCTAAATTAAAGCCCCCCCCCAAAGCCCCAGCAAAATGATCCCAAGCCACCCTAAATATATAGTCATTATTCTACAATTTTTAAATTATATATCCAAACATTTCATACAAGATATCACTGAGCGCAGATAAGCACTTTACAAATAGAAACAAGACTATGATTTGAAATTAAAAAGAAAAAGTCTAGCTATCATTATTGAATTAAAATGATGAACTGGCTGTTGAAGCTGCTGGAGGTAGCAGGCGGGCATTAGGACCCAGGCAAAGCTACACGTACAAGTGCTGCTTTTTAGCGAGAAGCAACTGGAGCCCGTTTAGTAATATTTCTCTGGTAACGCCGTTTGTACTCAGTTCAACAGAACAATACTGAGTGTCAATAACTGTTCACTGTTTAACTTTACTTAACCCTTTCCTTAACCCTTTTGTGCAGAAGCGCCCTCTAGCGGGCCCGCCGGCGGTTTCGTATTGAAATTTTAACTTTGCTAGTTAACTATTCCTCCAATTATCAATATCAATTAATATAGAACCAAAACAACCAACTAGTCATTTTAACTAATATGTCAACTAGGTGCATATGTAATTTGGGTAACTCTAATACAGTAGTTACCTAGAAAAAGCTATATTGAGCTAGCTTAGCATTTCGCTAATGTTTACACCGGAAGAAGGCTCGTTTTAAAACGGAGATCTTTAAACATGTTTAAGAAGCAAGTTAAGATCATATAAGCTCAAAATAAAATTATTTACATTCAAATCATCTGAATTAGCTTGCTCACTTTTTCATGGAGAAACGTAGTGTTCAGTAAACAGTAAAGCAACAAGATCTTCACGAACTCTCTCCGACCACCCAGTTCAAGTTTACACATAATATTATACATGGATCAAAAGCTAAAGATGTCCTCTATTAAATCCAAGCGTTGTTATTTGCTGTGAACTAACTAGTTTTCATAAAATACGGTTTGTTTCACGAGTGGCGAGAGCACCCGTTTTGTTTACGTTTATAGACGAGGTCTCAAATTTCACCTCCTAGCCAATCTCAGGCTTCCCAGAGTTGGTTGACAGCTTTCTTAACGAATAGTATGCTTTCTTATGAAAACATAGGTAGGTCATTTTCCCTAATTGGTCTATTCATGTGTTTCCAGGGGTAATGCGTAATGACGAGTACCCCCCGGGTCCCTCACACCCACATGTGTTTTACGCACGGTTACGCTTGCATAGCGCAAAGGAAAGACACGGGCGCCATTTTTAAAAAGCGCTATCTGTCAGTTCTATATCTTCTGTTTGCATTTTGGCTGATTTTAGCATCATGGCAAGACTTGGAAGAGGTAAATGCTGTGGTTTTTGATGAGGGGGCGGATTTCGAGGAGAGGAGACTGGCAGCGTATATAATATAATATATATAATATTACAATGGTAATGTATGAGTGTTGTTTAGTATGATTTCCAAAGTATGATACATTAAAAACATTTAATATTTATATATTCTTTTCTTTTTCTTTTTTTTTTTAATTGGATGTGGTCAATAGTGTATACAACAATAGTATTATTTACATTGTATACAGACACACTGTGGTCTCTTATTTTCTTCTCTGGTCTGTATGTTATAATATTACATGATGACTGACCATTTAAATGTGCAAACAGCCTTTTCCATGTGACTCATTGTTGACTACATCAAACATGCACTTATGTTGGTGATCAATTTATTAGCCATTTATTTTATTAAATTATTGTTTTTATTTACTCAATTTGATTTAGCCATTTTACATGATAATATATATTGTCCCATCTTTTTGTTCATGCAGTGATGAACCATCTGCCCCTCTGCCACACTCCCTCACCTCTCGTGACCCTTTGGAAGCTAGAGCCCCACTTGCAAGGGCTACAGCTCTGCCCCCCATCGTCAGCACAGGTACCTCAGCAGGGTGATAAGCTCCCAGCTCAAGCCCCAGACTCAACTCCATGCCCTCCTGCAGCATAGGAGCCAGGACTGTTTTCTAACATTTACCCTAAAATACTGAGTTTCAACAGTGGCAGAGAGGTTTGGAGAGGTTTATAGAGGCAATGGGCCCCTTATTGGTTTACTTGAAAGAATTGCAAATATTAGTCTGAAATGAAGTGAAATTTGTTTGTACAATGTCAAAACACAAATACCACACACACACACCTTGTTGCATGGTGAAATTTGGTTTTGTCTTTTGGAGAGCTTTTGGAGAGCTTTTGGAGAGCTTTTGGAGAGCTTTTGGAGAGCTTTTGGAGACACTTGGAAACGTCTATGTCTACCTGTTATAAATTGCTGTGTAGCACCTGTGTAATTTTATGTATCTGCTTCAAATTTTGGATTTTGATTCCCAACAACATGTAGAATCAGGAAATGTAGTGTATGACCTGCAATGTAACACACCATCCATGGACTTCTTTAGTTTTAATTTTTTGAGTTTTCTGACATTTCTCTGTATATGATGTTCTGAAATGTAGACTTAATGAAGGAAATAAAGGGCTGGAGGTGAATGAATGTCTTGGCCCATTTATCTTCTTCAATTTAAGCCCTTAATGACCAATGTGCTGCATGTAAAACAGTAAATAATGAATCTTAAATGATGTAAGTGCAAATCATTCCAAATGAAGCTGGATTTCCTATCTGCGCAAAAGGGTTACGTGAAAGGAAAGGTTTGGTGAAAAGTTCCCTCTATACATGCTAATTCCTTCCTACAACCCTCTTTCCGTCCTAGTGACGTCCCTGTTTCACTGTAGACATACACACAGGTTTAGACTCGTTCTCGACCCCTACAGTGCAATTCGGCTAGATCTACATCCCTGCTAAAATATCAAGGTGAAAGTCATCATAGCTTGCGTAGTATAGACCAAGCTCCCAACCCAACTTGTGAATAGATTAACGGCGATATTTTTTTTATCGCCCGATAAGTGTTTCATGTTAACGCAGCACGTTAACGCCGATAACGGCCCACCACTAATTAAAATCTTAGCAAAACACACAATAAAAGTAATTTGCCTACAAGCTTTCCTGCTAGTTACAAAACTTTGTTAAAATCCCATTGCTTGAAATGAAAGAAGAACTTAATGTTAAGAGGATAAAAAATGTTCTTGTTAATTCATTATACTTACAAAGACACTGAGGGATTTCACCACGCCATGTCCCATTCCCCTCGCATGTGGCAATTCCAGGGGAGGATAGCTGATAGCCTTCAAAACAACTGTAGGCCACGCTGGAGCCCCACTGTAGATCGGAACCCTCCACTTTTCCGTAGCGAATGGCCGGGGGCTGGCCGCACATGATGACTGCGGGCATAAATACATTACATCACCACCACCACCGCCATTATCATCATGACCTAAAGACACAATCTCAATTTCAGACCTCCTCTTGATTCCGAGAGTGACGGGTCTAAATGGAAAAGCTCCGCTAACGTAAGGGCCTCTGAGCTATTTATTTGTCATTTTCTTCTTTGATCATTACGTTCCATTTGCAAAGAGGGAGGGAATGTGTGCTTTTGAATCAAAAGGGGATAGAAAGAGATGATTAACTGGAATTACTGCCCCAATCCACAGCTCACACAGAGCGTGCACTGCATTCCTCATGCTGCACTAAAAAAATACATAAAAAAAGACTAATCCGGACTGGGTTCTTAGGAAACTGTATAGTATGTGCTGATTGCAGCTGCTGGCCGCCTGATATGATTTGAGGATAACATCTGATAGCAGAGATCTTACATGTTTCACAGGTAACATCCCTTCAGTGTTTGTAAGTGAATAATCCCGCTTGCTGCAGAAAAAAGAGGGGGGAGGGGTGGGGCTGCAGTCAGAACTCAAAATCAATGAGACCAAAACATTAAAAGAGCTTTTGATGTAGGGATGCCAGCAACTCCAGTTTGCCACTGTGATATTTAGACTTTAAATGGTTCTCCTGACACTTTTTTCTCCGCCTGAACAGCAGGAAATTAGATGATGTCATTCATGGCTTACGACCAGTCACCACCTGCATTAAACATCTAAAAGGATGCAAATAGTTTTATGTGGTACACAAAAATTGTTAGTTTCTGTCCCTACAGTCCATACAAGTCCCCCTATGGTCCACAAGTTAAGTAGAATTTTTAACAGTGGTGAAAAACATGCTATAAGCCATAACTATGAGTGGCAGTGTAATGTAGTTGAATTATGTACATCCCATACTTAGGTACAGTCAAGCCCAGAATTATTCATACCCCTGGCATAATTTTGAACAAATGTAACTAAAAGCTGAGAAATCTTTCTGCCCAATGATGCCTCTTGTACATCATGTTATTATCTTCTGGGAGATGCCTGTGTCATTTCCAATCAAGAAGAAACTTTGAATAAATAAGTCAAAATTTGCCAGGGGTATGAATAATTCCGGGCTTGACTGTACATTTATTTATCTTCAGTATTTAACTGAAGATTAATTTTTAAGCAGCAGCAGAGATAAAACTCTGAAATAAAGGACTGACCAGATGTGCCAATCTTATTTGGAATGAATAAGGTCTGATGGTCCAGCCATTAAACCACCACTGCCTGTTCTCTTCTCACTAAGGCTAATTTGGCCAATATTCACAAAGCATCCACAAGCAGCACTTAGAAAATGCAGCAGAGAAAAACGCCTGCATTAAGCTGTTAAATTGCTGTGTTTGTCAAAAACGGCTTTATCTAGAAGAAGTGTGCAACACACACATGCGGAGGGCTACGTGAGAGAGCTCTGTGGTTATCATTTCTAATGCAGGACTTGATTGCCATGGCAACACACAGCTGTACGCTCCCACATTATCCCTCCTTGTTGCCACGATAAATCCTCTGTTTCCATTTCTCTGTTCTGTGAGTCTCAGTAATATAACGTCGCTGATGATGATTTTTGTTTTTTCTCCATACCTCTGCAACCCGGTTTGGTCTGGTTCCAAGAGCCATCTTTAGAACAGCGGAGAGTGTCCAGTCCCGGAGGGTCCATAATGTAGCCGGGGTTACAACGATAGCGAACAGTCTTGTTGAAGGTGAACTCATTCCCCATATATATTCCGTTGGCAACAGGGCCAGGATCTCCACAGCTGATTACTGAAAGAAAAAAAAGACATTTCATTGGTGGAGGTAAAGGTAAAAAAAAAAAAAGGAGCAGCACATAAATACAATCCGTTCATTGCAGTAACCTAAAAAGTTTAACCAAATATAATCATTTATGGAAACGTATTAGGAAATAGGTCACAGGTTGCTTTGATTAGGAAAAAAACATTTAACATGTGTGTACTGTACTCCCAAAGCAGCTGTGTGTCCAATTTCTACACTGCAAACTGTCTAATTGAACAGTTTTGTTTTAGAATGATATAGATTCTTATTTCAGAACAGTGTTTGTTTCCTTTAACTAAAATATGTACAAAAATGATAAAAACAGAATGTGTGCTAGTAATTCATTCATAGAGGCCTAGACTTATCAGCATTTAATTTCCTTTACTATCCTTTAACTATAGATTCTGCTCACAAATACAATATTTTGTATCTACAGTAACTAGCTATTTATTTGTTTATATATGAATCTATTTATTTATTTATTTATTCATTTATTCATTAATGTATTCATTCATTCCCAAAGATCACACTGTAAATGAATAAGGGAACACTAGTACTAGTACATTTCAATAGTCAAAATAACAACATAAAATACATTGTTTGCTCTTCAACAAGCCAAACCGATACAAAAACAGCAATCAAATAAAGTGTTTCACTGAAAGTTAGAGGCAACTGGCTATTTAGCACACAGAGTCGTGAATAATCACATTTAACTGGCTGACATAATTTATGCCATAAATTGTAACACAGTTTAGACAACATCAAATAACAGACCTGACTGCTTGTTTGGAAGATAAATTAATACATTTCAGTGGCTGATATATCTATAATTGCTTCACTCAAAAACAATGTACTAACAGCACACTTTGATGCACTGGGTAGCTTGATACAACATGTCATGCTTGCATATAGATGCTACAGATTGTGTGTGCAATTTCTGTTGTGTTTATTTAGAAATAAATGTTAATCTTGAATTTTTAAATTGAAGGTACATATTTAAACATGTTTATACAACAAAATAAAGAATGCAAATTACTGTCCATAAGCCTGCAACACCCCCGTTGTCTAAAATAGCAGCCTGTAGTGTTTGGTTACCAGGCAGTAGCACGTTTGGGTTCATGTTCATACCTCATGGTAATTCATTCTGTGTCCTAAATTCCCTCAATAGATCTGCATCATACTGATGAAGAGCTGGATGAGGTTTGAGCATTAAGAAAACATTCTTTCGACAGTGATTTTGGTGGAAACCCTAGCCTAAGTCACTGGGCGATGCTAACACAGCTGTAAAATCATAAAAACACAACTAGGCCACAGAAAAACGAAAAAGAAAACTCCCTTTCATGCATGTCATACGCGTCACTGTGTATTCTTCTGCTGCGCTCAACCAAACTATTTTTTCCAGTCTGTAATTACGACGCTAACTGTGTAAGCAGAGTGGCAGTTTGAGCAAGTGTCGTAAACTCGAAATGTCGAGACTGTTGTAACCCAAAGACCCCCTGTATACACTATATGGAAAATGTATGTACAGATGAAATGTTCATTAGATCTTTTGTCAAAGCATCCCATCAAAAAAAAAAAGACCACCACTCTGACCTGTGCAGTCTGGGGCCGAGCCGGTCCAGGTGCCATTGGTGGTGCAGTGGCGGGTGGTGAGGCCAGACGTTTTATAGCCCTCCCAGCAGGCATATGTTACTGAACAGGAAAAGAGCATGCCGTCGCTGAAGACAATTCTGGCGAAAGCTGGAGTTCCCGGATTTCCGCAGGAAACAGCTGGGGAAAGCAATGAAAGCGGGATGTGAGAAGACAGTGCTTAATATTACCGTCACACAGGAGCAGGGGAGCAGTGGAAAACAAGCCCTCCTGCTAAGGACTGGCACAATTATGCAAAAAAATTCATATTACTCTTAGAACATTGTCATTTTTCAACTTTTTTCAACAGTGCAGCGGAAACCTATTGGGGATTTTTTTCCAACTTATCCTTGCACAACAACAGTCAGAGTATTACAGGGTTAATTAAGCACCTCAGTCTTTCCCTTAGAATGCCTGTCGTTCAAGGATGCTGTAACACAGCGCAACGGATATTAGGAGGCAAGTCTCTGATATTTCAATCCTATTTCTTGGGTGTAACATAAAGTGGCTCCAGCCAGTGACCTTGTGGGATGTGCACCACTGCTACAGCTCATGCGGCTGCCTTCAAAATTCTTTAAATCTTTTCATGTTGCTACAGTCCTTCAGATGGCAAAGAGGCCTGTTAAATCTTACAAAAAATCCTGTTTAAATGGTCACATCATGAACCCCCAACCCCATTAAAAGCCCATTAAGTATACTTTTTAAAGGGAGTGAGACAGGTCAAGTATCTGATAAAATAAGGCCATTAAAATCAAATACATTAAGATTTAGTCTAATTAGAGACTGTTCAAGAGTAATTTGGAGTGGCATTTTGGTATAAGGGCCGGAGCTGTAATTAAGCACATTAGATATCCAAGCCTATTGCAGCCGAACCCTCAAACAGGGCTGAAGTGTGTATCCAAGCTGAACTTTGGGCATACACACTTGCAGGTTTATGGTTATTTATAAGGCTTAAAATTCGAATAAAAATATTATAATTTTTGAGCTATTAATGCTCAGATTGTTTTTTCGAGCGCCACTGAAGGAAAGAAAACCGTCAGGATCTCACAAATGTGTGTAGAATATCTCTAGTTTTATGTTTATGAAGTAAAATAAAAATGTTGCTCTAATAAATTGCACAAATGATTATTCAGTTACTATCAATCAAGAGTGACAGTGTTAAATTAAAATATTTATAACTAGCCTAAACAATCAGACACTTTACAACAACAAACATATCCTGTGTATTGAACAAAAGATTTCATTTACAGTTAAATCACATGCTTGTAATTGCAGCAGCACCATTAACATAATTCCAAGGGCACTTAAGAATTAATACTTAAGTCTTAATTCTTAACTACTTAAAACTATATAACTTAATAAGCATTATCATTGCTGTAATCAGTTCTGTATAATTTCACTTCTGTGGTCAGACTTAACTTCTGTAACTAGTCTCTATAAACATCGCCGCTTTAATAAACAGAGAAAAACTGTTCAATAAAGAGTTAATGAGATCTCAGTGGAAGGTGCAGTGGGGGTGCTGCTATGAGCAGATATATTCCAAACTCTGAGTCATTTTTTTCCGAAGCAGCAGCAGGTTAGTTTCCCCCCTGTGCCCTAGAATTTACATTTAGTACCTGGCCAATGTTATTTGTATCCCCAGGATAGTGCAACAACCCCTACCTGTATTCCTTCCCATGCTTATCCATCCCTTCTGCCTTAAAACAGCCGTTAAAGCCCTTTACTCAATTATAAATGGCCTCTAAATAATGCATCTTATTGATCTTGTGTACCCAATCCATGGGCTTATTGTATTCGGTCTGGCAGTGAAAACAAACAAAGGAATAAATCAGGGCTGAGACGAGAGGAGGTGCTGCTGGACAGATTTGTTTTTAATACAGACTACATTCAGACTGCATACTCGCATCCGCTCCACGTGCTTGTTAGCACCGTGTTACACCGTGTTGACAAATAACACTTAGTAAGGGACATTTTTCTTAAGTATGCTTAGGATGTTGTTGTCGTGGTTCTATACTCATTGTTACCAAAGAAGTACACAAGTACAATGCTTTGAATTTGCACTTGTAGTACAGTGTATGAAGTAAAAAACAGTGTGTTATTTTTGGTTTTGCAAAAAAGGGTATTTTTGCCTTGTACAGCATGGCATAGTCTATGGCATTTATTGTGAAAATAATACCAGACATCTAGTAGCCTAATTATTGGTGTTTGTGATAACACGCACTTCTTAGAGCATCCTTTCACAAACCCTCATTAGTTTAACGCATCGTTACATTCTGCAAAAATTATGAGGCCTTTGTGCATCCTCTCCACTTGTGTCATTGAATTTACAAGCAACTGCTGAATTTTACAGCTTTAGACATAAAAAATCCACTTTAAAGTAGATACAGAACCCAATACTGGATAAAGGATAATCACAGGTCTACATTAGGACTTATGTGTGTGAATTCAAGCTTGGTTGGAAGCTGTAGGTCTGACTCAAAAGCAAAGACAGCCTGTAATGATTTACTGTGCTTTCTTTTTCCCGTGTTTCCTGACTCTAGAGCCGAGTGTGGACCCTGCTGTTAGCCGGGAGGCAGTGGCATTTGCCAGTTCTGAACGAATTAAGCACAAAAACGCAATGCAATTCTAGTGGTATAAGCCCACTGTGTGTGTATGGAGTTGTATGTGCATCCTTCTTTCCTCCCAGCCAGCCATCTGTGACCCTTACCCTCACACACAGGCTGGGTGCCACTCCACGAGCCGTTCTGCAGACAGGTGCGCTCTGATGACCCGAGCAGTATGTATCCCGCCTCGCAAGTGAAGCGCAAGAGGCTCCTCACCCGGAACTCTTCACCTAGACGAGAGCCACGAGGAGGGATGCCAGGGTCTCCGCAAAAGCCTGGACTGCCACCTGGGAATCAGTTCAACAAAGACAGAACTTGCACATGGACATTTATGTAGAAATGATGATGTACACACTTATAGGTTTAGGGACAGTTTTACTTAATTTTCAATTACTTTTAAGACATCACAATGTCTTTCTTTTACTTGCTTCCTTGTCCAATACCCCTCTTTCAGCTACAATTTTTGCTAACAGGTATAAATCAAGCTCATATCCATGCTCTCCATAAACCAACACTGTTAGTAGAATGGGTGACACTGAAGAGATCATTAGAACCGTCATAGTATACCACTTTGCCACAATTAATGAAACTTCTGCAAGATCTGCCCAGGTCAACTCTAGGTGCTATTATTGTGAAACAAAATTGTCTATGGGCAAGAACAGCTCAAGACTCAAAGAGGAGGGATGCTGGAGTATGTAAGGGGTAAAAATGGTCTATTCTTTGTTGAATCAATCATTAAAGATTTCCAAATTGTCTCTAGAAGAAATGACAACACAGGAAATATGCACTGCAAGATTTATGAAATGGATTTCCGTGGTTGAGAATCTACACACGAGTCTAAGATCAGCGGCACAAGCTTCGAATGAAGTGGTGTAAAGTATGTCAGTACTGGACTCTGGAATGGGCAGGTAATCATGTTTCTGACGAATGAATCTGGTAAAGTTTGGTGGTAGAGGAATAATTGTCAGCTATTTTTAGGGGACTGCAGAAGTTTGGGGGAGGTCCTTTCCTCTCCCAGCCATAAAGATGTGATATGACAAGTTTGGTCAGGAGGAACTACAGTGCCTGCACAGCGATCTGACCTCAACCCGGTTCAACACCACTGAGATGAACTGAAATGCTGTGAGCCAGGCCTTTTTGTCTGGCTCACAAAAGCTCTTTTGATTGAACGTGCACAAATTCCAACAGACAGACTCCAAAATCTTGTGTAAAGCCTTTTCAGAAGAGTGGAGGCTCTTAAAGCCACAAAATGTTGTTGCCCATGGTTTTGACTCAGTGAAAGAAGTTTAGAACAGCAAATTCTATTGGTTCAATCAATGATGAATTTGACGGGTAGCTTCTATGCATTTTAATGCACAATAATACATAACAAAAAAAAATGTAATATTTTTTCCACTGGCTGACAAAGAAAAATTGAGCAAATTTAAATCTGTGAATGTAAAAGTAGCTTTTAACATAAAATAACAGAATTGTATAATTACATTTGAACAGTATTTCAAAACAACAGTGATTTAGATTGAAAGTTTGAAAGGTTTTTTGAAGCTCCTGAAGTAACTTGAAAGGTTTTTGTACTCAGATCACCACATGGGGTTACAAGGTATGGCACTATTCTCAGGATAGAATATATTCTTAGCAAAGAAAATATGTTCATTTGTATTCAGAACAAAAAAACTACATGTCCCTATACATTCTACAGGCAGAGTGGATGGCATGCAACTTCAAAACAATGATTAAATATGTAGGAATATATTCTCAAAGAGATATTTATACTTTGCTGCAATACATGTAGGTTGGGGATGCCTATATCGGGCGCTGGAGATTTACCTAAAGCAGAGCTCTGTTCAAGCATTCTTATGCACCTGGATCTAATACTCAGGGACTTTGCCATCTGATGAATTAGATCAGGTATGACAGATTTGGGTTGGACCTACAATCTGCATTAGAGTAGATCACCAGGGGCAGGGCTGGGTATCTGCACTGTAGATCATTAACACCTGAAATACTGCTGACTGCTCAGATTTCAACAATAGCTATTGTTTCAGGCTCACAGGCCTGTGAGTGACACATTTGGAACTAAACTCCCAATCATCATCTGTGTTCTCATGGATTGGGCAGCTGGTGTCCTAGTGGTTAGGGCATTCACCCTGCAATCAGGAAGTCATGGGTTCAATTCCCAAGACTGAAGTCATGGGTTCAATTCCCAAGACGGCTAAACTTTGAGCAGGGAACTGCTCCCTGGGCGCTATCTTCCTGGTTGCCTGCTGCTTCACTTGGTTAATGGGTTAAATGCAGAGAAAGAATTTTGTATCGTGTTGTTTTATATTGTTGTAGTCTCTGTTTTTCTCTGCAGTCGTAAGAAATTTCCGGGATCAATAAAGTCTTCATTTTTTCAGAAGACTTCTTATAATCTTTGGGTGATTAAAGACTTAAAGGTGTATAAATGGGTTATGCTATTTACATTTACATTTACAGCATTTATCAGACGCTTTTATCCAAAGCGACTTCCAATCCATAACTACAGGGGACACACTACGCCACCACCACCTATGTATGTTATGTAACATCACTATCAGTCAAATGTAAATGTAAAACTGAAATCAAAATGGGTCATTTTGATGCACAGTTTCCATATACAGATTGTATGGACTGGGGTGTGAACAGTACATTTTAAAACAAAACATAAAGAAAGAAAATTTGTTTTTCCATAATAGAGGCCCCATAAATTGTCTGGTTAAATGATAAACCCTGCTTTGTGAAACAATCCAGTGGCCTCTGATTGCCAACATACCAGAACAGTAGGGCGGCGAGCCACTCCAGCGCCCGTCTTCCTGGCACTGGCGCGTGGCGTTTCCCACCAGTGTCCGGGCCTGACTGCAGGAGTAGTGCACCACTGCCCCATTACTGAACTTCCTGCCCAACATAACAGCAAAAGGAGGTGTCCCCGGATCACCACAGGATATGACTGCAGAAGACAGGGAAATAAGGAGAGGAGAGATGGAAAGAAGGGGATTGAGGAAAATGATAAACAAAAAACCTTAGAGGTTTTACTAAATAATGTATCTGCACTGTGCACATTAACAAACACAAGATACAATTAAACATCAATTTTGATTTAATTTTAATTTAAAAACAAACAAAAAAAATCCACACAGTGGACTAACACTATGAACCCATGCAGCACCGGTCTCTAACAGTCAGGTTTCCAGCATCTGTTGCAGTACAATTTATCAATATAGCACAATATTGTCAGAACATACTGTAAAATATTTCATATATTAAGCAAAAATAAGAGCATGTAATTATGGAATTATGATGGAATCTTCACTACTTGCACTATTTTATTAGGCTTATATACAGCTTCAGAAAAGAATAAGAGCACTGCAATTTATTTTTAAATCTGCATCTCTATGAGTATGACAGGCATTCCATGCCAGTGTCTGTTAAAAATCTATACAAGCACCTCATTCTGCTCATTTTGGATGGCAAAACACTACTAGAAGTACATCATTGTTTAAGAGTGAACAAGAGATTTGTTTTCTATGAATTATTCTGTAAACACTGCATAGTTTCTCCTATTTTGATGTTTTGTCATTACCTTTAAAATTATGATTTAAAGTTTATTTGGAAAAATAGAGAAATATTATCAGCAGTTCTTAAAAACTAAGGCAAAGCTGTTCAGTTCAATACTTGCACCTATACAAAATTCTACAAAAAGTTATTTGTCTAACCAGACTAGTGCTGATTCTAATTTTACATTTTAAACACAGTCTCCACTCAGCGTCAGGTAATCTCCCGAATCGTGCCGCTGCAGTTCTGTTTTGATGGCTGCATCCACCTAGAGGAGAATGTGGCAAAGGATAGGTGGTGGTGGAGGCGTTACTCACGAAGGCACTTAGGAAGCGATCTGTCCCACAAGCCATTTGACTGACAGGTGAGCACAGACGAGCCGAACAGATAGAAGCCCCTCTTGCAGTGATACATCACACTGTGTGTGTAGCTGAAACTCTCGGGATAGCGCTGCGGAGAATGACGAACGGCGTTCTCCACGAAGCCCGGATCTGAGCAGTTTACCACTACCAGGAGAAAGGAAAGTGGGGGGAGAGGGATGGAAAGGGGGCACAAACAAAGCAGATGCTTAACGTCTGGAAGGGAAAAAAAAGACTGAAGACACTAAACAGCAATTTCAATCAACCCCAATCTTGACTTGTTTTTAAGATGAGCTCTGGAAGATGATTCCTTCCATCTCTCACTTCTCCTTGCATCACTCAGCCGCGCACAACACACTCTTAGTTTCTTTAGCAAATTCTCACAGACATGCACTTTCACATGTATGTAAGAAACACATTTGATGTAATGTAGAAGCATTTTACAAACTATCTCTGCCTTTGATACATCTTCTCAGCTCCTCTGTGTTAATTTGTGTGCTTGATTTTATGCATGGAAAAACATTAAATCTAAAGAGCCTGCAAGCGTAACGCCTTAAAGGCAAATAAATACAAGTCAATACGGTGTCAGAACAAAGAAGAAGTAAAGCGTGTACAGCTGGCTGAATTGTCAGAAATAACTACAATTAAAACACGCACAGCTGGCCCTCTACTTAATTCTGCTGACAGCGTCAGATTTAAGGCATGGCAGAGGAGAAGACTTACTTTCTTTGAACTTTTTTTTCCAAACAAAGTTCCTAATCATACAATATCAGTACCAAGCCAAACACACACTTTAGTCATGCATTCTTTTTGATCTGTGCCTCACGTGGGCAACTGTATTAGAGCATCTGGGTGTGTTTGGATGGAGGGCACTGACTGCTCTCAGTTGAGAGGACGAGAGCTGAGAGATACTCAGGGCCGGCCACTAAACTGACATAAGAGATTGTGACACTTTTGATTACAGCATGTAAAAGAGTGAAGGCATACCTGACTACTGCCCCAGTAATAAGAGTGAGACATGTGTAATTAAACTGATGACATTACAAGTAGCATGTTAACTACAGGATTTCAGATCAATTACTTCTCACTAATAGTTCACCAAAAGAAGTGGAGGCCTCAATTTCAGTGACTTTTAATACCTCCATTTAGGCTAATAACTCATGTCAAGTTTTTGCTAAATTGGACCTTAAATTGTGGCACTGAATGTTGGCAGCTTTCAGCCCTGCTGTACTTCACAGGTAGGAGAGAATACGCGAATTTTACAGATGATCTGTGTTTTTGCAGGATGGAAATGGCATGCTCAGAGTGAGAGTGGTTCAAAAGAGGCCAGGAAAGGTTTTTTTTTTTTATTCCTTTTCTAAAAATTAAAGCCTTGAAAAGCTGTATAATTATCGGCTCAATGTTTCTGCAGCAGCATTTTAGGGTGTCTGTAGAACAGAAGTAATAAAGTTTTCACTGGAGCTGACAGATTAATATTAATATTTAATATGCGCATTCATTCCAATAAAAAAAAGGCAAAATATTACGGGATTAAAAGTCAAGAGCTTCAAGAATAAGTTCATAATATTATGAGAAAAGTCGAAGTCAGAAGATGCAATTCTATGAGAGAGGAATGATAATATTACAAAAACAAGGGTGGAATATTTCCACCGTAATTGGCACTTTGACTATCTCAGCACTGAATGTGCCTCTTGGCATAACAAAGAGTTCCAAAGAGGCTTGGGATTCGATAGGAATGACAACGACAAATGGAGTTATTTCATTCAAATTCACACATTTCTCTGGACTGAATCCAGCTCCTGAGTCGTTCACACTGGGTGGAGCATCTGCGCGGCAGTGCCAAAGGGTCGCATTTGGTGCCAAGTGCAACCGTCAACCCTTTCATCTAGGAAGTAAGATAACTTCACAGCAAAAAACCCCCAGACAAGACAGTTTCGCAATCCCTGGCTGATGTTTCGCTTTACGTGTGCTGTCGAGTGTACCTTGCTGCATGTTGCATTGGTTCCACAGAGATTTCAGGGACAACAAGACATATCTCATCACACCAGGTAGGTAGATACGTCCCCGTTTGTTGTCACAACCTGAATTCATCTGACGACCATCTATAATTTCCTACACACCTATCTGTTGTAATTAAGCATTGTGGCAGTGATTAGTCCTACTTCATGTCAGAATGTTTGTCGCGGGTGCATTTTGAATTTCGTAACATGTTCTTCATCACAAAAATACATTTGTAAATTGCTTATTGTCATGCGAGTGCAGCTTGGGCTTGATTGCAGACAGCACCCAGCACTCCCTGTCTCTGTCAAACAAGCTACTGTGGTCAGTGAGATAATGTTCTAGCTAGTGTCGATCTCGAGTTTCTGAAAACTTTGGTACTCCAGAGAAGTAATGAAGCTTCTTACCCTTGCAAACAGGCAGAGGGTTACTCCACTGGCCGTTCATTCGGCACTGGGCCCGTGCCATGCCATGCAGGATGTAGCCCGTGTTGCAGGAAAAGTTTACCACGTCGTTCAGATTAAATTCGCTCCCATTTGTGCGCCCATTCGCTGGGTTTCCAGGATGGCCGCAGGTAATGGCTGTGAAAAAAAGACAAAATTATCGGACACCAGTCAGACGGTAAGAGATAAGACAGGATAAACTTATACATTACAGTAAACCCTCGTTATTCGCGGGGGTTACGTTACATGAGCACCCGCGTATAATGAAAAATGCGTTGTTGTGTTTTGGTCAAAGAAATGCCTTAAAATGCCTATTTTAATAGTGTAAACTCTGAATATGCCCCCAAATGTGCTCCCAGATCACTTTAATTTCATTAAAACTCAGTTTAATACATTACCCTTAAAGAAAATGTAAAGGTAAACCCGAGGTTTAAATGCGGAAAAGTCACAAACGAGAGAGAGACACAGAGAGAGAGAGAGAAAGAGAGTAAAAGGGAGTAAGAGAGAGAGAGACAGAGAGAGACAGAGAGAGCAAGAGAGAGAGAGAAAGAGAGAGAGAGAGAGACAGACAGAGAGAACGCTCGCGCAAGAGAGAGAGAGAGAGAGACAGAGAGACAGAGAGAGATCGCGCGCGCAAGAGAGAGAGAGAGAGACAGAGAGACAGAGAGAGATCACGCGAGACAGAGACAGAAAGATTGCGCGCCAGAGAGAGAGACATGCTCTCTGGAAAAGTCACGAATGAGAGAGACACAGACAGAGAGAACGCGCGCGCAAGAGAGAGAGAGACAGAGAGAGAGAGAGAGAGAGAGAGAGAGAGAGAGAGACAGAGACAGAGCGCGCGAGAGAGAGACAGAGAGAGATCGTGCGCCAAAGAAAGAGACAGAGAGAGAGCAAGAGAGTGAGTAAGATAGAACGACAGAGAGAGAGAGTAAGAGAGAGCGAGAGAGGTTTAAAGTCCATGCACGGGGAGCCAGAAGAACTAAAAT
>JBBJLR010000153.1:7079330-7091456 GCA_037577145.1 Brachypetersius gabonensis
ATATATTCTATACATAGGGACACACTGGAGTGTCCTCAGTTGTATGGTAGTGTCAAGACTTGACAAACAATAACAATAACTTATTTTAATGCACATGTATTTTCTCACCCTGAAATAAGTGAATAGAAAAAATATATATTTCTGGGCAAAATTCTTCCATTTATTATTTGTCATCTGCTTTGAAGGACAGAACACACGAATTCTGTTCTGATTCTGTTTATTGGCTAGAACTGTCCTGAGCCAGTTTTTCAGCAGTATTTGTGGGTAACCACTGCAATTACATATAAAGATTCTAGTTACATACATTATCTAGCTAATGAACAAACTGTTTTTGATGCGTACAGTTTCTTTCACGATGTATGAATATGTAAAAAGTATGGAATGGAAACATTCACTGTAGGGGAGCTCCAAATGTAGTGCATGTGTCTTCCTGACAAGGCCAGTGAAACATACTGATGGTGTAAGTGAAAAAAATATAATAAAACAATCAAAAATAGTAACAAATTCTTTGAATGAAATTTGTGTTAGTATTGATTTTATCATAGGTAGTTTTTCTCTGCTGCATTCAAAAAATTTTCATACAGTGAGAGCTGATATTTGCATTTGTCAAAACAAACAACAAAAATGGAAATACTAGTTTATGTCATGAAAGCAATAGTATTCCAATGTCATTATTGTTACTGTGTAATTTTCATCCTTAGGGATAAGTAAGAGGAAAAGTGCCCACCCAAGCCCCCCTGTAATTCGCAACCTGTTCTGCACGACTCCTTTTCTTTCCTTTCCAAACAATGAGAGCACAGCCAGCTAGTGCCCTCTTTCATTCCTTTTCAATACAAGCCACCTTCACAGACAATTTTACCACATTGGAGGCCCTCATATCTCCTGAATGTTAAAATAAACACGACTAAGACCAAAGCCCAGTGCAAAAATGGAGATTGGCAGAATCTGAAATGCTTTTGAGAACTGAACTGATTTAGAACATTAACCAGTCTAAGTATTTTTTAGAATTGAATAAGATCAATTTAACTGCTAGTTACCACAGAAACAGACAAATCATTTGTACAGTGCAAATTCTACATCCAATCTTACTATGAGCTGAATAATATAGATATTACATTTTTTATTGTATTTGATTTAGACCTTTATATTTAAATTTATATTTAAATGGTTCTTTTCTCCGTGTCTCTGTGTGTCTTTGCAGCTGTAACATAAGCAATTTCCTGCACGATCAATGAGGTTTTCTGTTGCTGATATTATTCTGCAGATAAGGCCCAACTATTAACTAAGCCCCTTCCACCCAACACCCACACTTAAAGCCCTGATGGAGAAATTTCAAGAAGAAGAAAAATAAGAAGCAGACCTTCCCTTGAAAGCAGCAGAGGTAGTTATTTTTAAACCCAGTAGACACTTACGAACACAGACAGGAGCATGCCCTGACCACCTGTGGTCTTGCTGGCAGATGCGAACAGAGGTTCCGATGAGGCGGAATCCCAGGTTGCACTGATAAACCACCGTGTCTCTATAGCTGGAGCCATCACCGCTGATGTGACCGTTGGTGATGGGATCAGGCGAGTCGCAGTGGCCGGCTATGACAAAAACACAACAGACAACCAACAGTTACAAGACTGCATCATTAACGCTCATCTGCGTTAGGAAAATCAAGCATGTGTGACGGAAACCAAGAGCCATGTTAAACAGCGGCTGGTCGAGAGAGGCAGTGGGCCTGCTTTCTGTTCCACAGCAGTCAGCGGCTGACATTTTGATGAAACACCCTTGGTGCTGTTTGGTCAAGCAGCGGGTGATATGGCTAAGGGTCAGGGAGTGCACTCATCTAACACTGATGCATTTCAGTTCATATGCCTTTGCTGCTCACTTAAGGATTACAATGTGTTTACAGCCTCCAAGCACAGTGAATCAGAAGAAGAGGGCAATGGATTATGTACTGCAGAAGGCGCATCAGATGTCTGCTTTATCTTATGGCTTAGTCTAATAATAAATAACGCAAAGCCACAATCTGCTGCTTGTCAGGCCAATTGTTTGTATCAAACTCGTTGCAGGCTGCTGCTGATTTTCGAAATAATGGTATTTAGATATGCTGCCCTTTTGTTCTCTTTTAAAAAATTCAAGGAATGCGTTAATTTTCAATTAATATATGCACAGGTTTTGTTTGGAGAAAACATCAAACATTTATTTGGGTCATGCAGCTCCTAGAGGCCAACTTGCCATACAAATTTCATTATTTTTAGTGAAATGGTTAATGGACTGTTCCCCAAAAAATACTTCGTACCACCCCACTACAGAGGGCGCTAGCAAAAGGGACACATGCACATCTTTCTCAGAAATAAGAATACGTTTTGCCTAAATAATCATCTGATAATCACAAGTTTTCTATTCCAAACTATTGTTACACACTGAAAATATTTTGGGGCAAAGGTAGTTTCAAGAAATTTTTTATGTAATTTTCAGTTTTTAATGTATTTCAACCCAATACAGCCTATTTTCCATTTGCTTGAGAAAATAATTTTGTTCAGGGGAGACAAAAGAAAAAATATCAACAAACTTACAACAATATCATTTGAAGCTCCATTGCTGTCATGCTAATCCACTGAAACTTCGTGCACAACACCACACTGATCATTAGCATTTTAGAACTGTAATGTGTGCAATTAAGCAAAGTGCAGTTCTCTGTCTCTTAGGAAGCATCACTTTTCACAATGCCATCATAGCGCTAAACTGCTGCAGTCATGTGGTTCACTCAAGTCATTGTAATTCTCTGAATACCATCTATGAGTGCTTTGTAGTTTGGCTAGTTTTGCTTTGTAGTCGTAGCTACAGACAGCAAGACTGACGCAGTCTGTGAGGTGTCTGTCAGTAAGGCAACTCCTGTACTTTTATTTGATTACTTTCAACTGTGAAAACATCATTTCACAGAGGAAAGTGGATCTAAAGTAGGCACTCACTCTTAGTGCACATTCGGTGAGGAGAAGAAACTTCTCTCTGCTGACAAGTCCCGAAAAGTCACTGTCCCTTGATCTGGCTTTCAGCTCTGTGTCATTTTGCAAATCAACCATCTTCATGTCAGCTTCACTTGACGAAGCAAATACTCACTGGAAGTTGGCTGCTACCTGTTCTGAATAAATGAGGCAGGAACGAATTTGAGATGAATGAAGCAATATCTTCCATGACATGCAACTTACCAAAACTGAAAGTTGTCACTTTTTGTCCAGGTGAACACAGTACCACTCAGGGTGAAAAGCATCCCTGTCTTTGATGGCCTGTGACATTTTCTCAAGCTTGGGAAAGTATGTCAGCCTGGCTTTTTTTAGATGTGTGGCCCAAACAGTTTGGTCTTGAACATATTCACTGCACTTATTATGTGGGGGGTGGTGGTGCCCTATTGGGTAGGATACTTGCCTCTGGACCAAGAGGTCTTGTGTTCTACTGGGTTCCTGAGCAAGACCCTTAACCCCAAGTTGCTCCAGGGAGACTGTCCCCTGTAGTTGGGGAATGGAAGTCATACTGGATAAAAGCATCTGCTAAATGTAAATGTGGTTGGCCTATGAAGTAGATAACAGTGTTGCAATAGCCTGCTCTTCTCTACGTTATGAATAGGTGTTGGGAAAAATCTCTTATCCTTGTCCTAAGACGATCCTAAGCCAGAGACTCATATCAGGAAAGCCGAGTCAGGAGGGCACTGTTGGTTCGTGAAGGTTTAAGTGAAGTAGTGGAAATTGGTGGGGGTATCATACAGCACATGTCCATCTTGGTTTAAATTTCACTTTTAGCATGTTCTCCTAATTAAAATTACTTGAACCAGCTGTCGAAGCAAAAAGGCTAGTGAAGACTGATAAAGGAGTGTGGGGTTTGATTCCTACCATGGGTGACACATCACACTTCACCAATAAGTGTCCTCGGGTAAGGCTCCTAACACTACATTCATTTCTGTGATACCCAAAAGACGTGGAGCATGTGTTCCTTATGATTCTTATTCCTTGTTCAGAGAAACATGTTTATTTCAGGCAGCAAGTCAACAATTCACTGCAGCAATTTTACCTTAACTCAAGTACTGGACATCAACATAGAAAAAGTAGGCCTCCATGAGTGGCATTAAGCTTATCCAACAATGCCTTGAATAAGTGATGCTGACTTTACCAGCCAAGGCCTGCTAATACATTTATGTAGTCAGGTAAATGAGGAACAGTATGCTAATGTACTGTAAAATTAATCATTGAACCAGTAGTTTGTTCAAATGTTGTAGCATTCTGGAAATCCATCCTTACAAAAACAGTACGCTAAGTCAATTATATCCAGGGACTCATCCAGGGAACTGTAGGGAAAAATATTCAAAGAGTGACAAGTCCTTCAACACTTGTCGATCCATGTCCTCTGACAGTGACTTGACCCTCCTTGTCACTGTTGCAGGGCCAAGCAGTTCACAGCAGAGTGTGATTTTCTCTGCAGTAATGACAATTGCTTCCTTGAATAAATTGCCATCTGTAGAAGACTTCTGATGCTTCAATAGCAGCCACATTTTGAACAGCAGGTTTTGTGAAAAGTGATTGCTGGGCTTTCAACTCTGATCTCAGCTTGTTAACTTTTCAAGCACAGGCTGGGGTCTTTGGTGGATAACTGTTGTTGAACTTCCCGTGGTTGGCTGCTCCATGTCTGTGTATTGATTTTTCTATTATTTTCTGGAGCTATAGTCGCAAATGACAGGCCAGTAACTGTGGCTTTAAACCATTTAGACTAGGCATGTGCAATAAGACCAATTTTAACATTAAAGCATTTAGAAACGTGATTTAATAGAGTGTCACAACGTACTCTATAACCTGTAATTTAACCTTACTTTTTAAGGTAATAAGAGACTAAAGGGTTCTGTAGACCTATATGGCAAAACTATATCTGACAGCATATTTCATTATTCAGATACGCAAAACAAGTTTTTGGGTTAAAGTGGTAAGACTTCATGATGATCTAAAATAAGGAATCACAGACTACTCCTTCATATGAGAAAAAACTTTTGACTTAACACTGGAGCCAATGCTACAGCTAACACCAAAGCAGGTCGGTATTGGTGCCTATGGGAACTCATTGTTTTCTAGACAAGATCTTTTTTCTTCAGAGGAGTATGTGCCAATTTAAGCTCACTGAGATAATATTGAGAATGGAAAACTCTTTGTTTGTTTCTGGTCCCAACTGGTATCATTTGGGAATACAGACGAATTACATTTATCTTAGACTAACAATAAATACAGGTGGATTGCAAGAGGAATTCTAATTAACTTCTGCTTCATTCAATTGTTGAGATGTGCATAAAGTTATCCGGAGTGGTCTGAGGTAAAATGGGTCATTGCAGAGAAATGTCTTTAACCAAGTGTCAAAATGTCAATGCAAACAAATTTCTATTTTGTATTTTAATGATCAGCAACCCTACATATGTCTTCCAAATTTTGATCGTAATGTTAATGATAAAATAGTGTTATATAAAAATTTAAAAAAATGTTCTACATGTACATCTAAAACTTTCATAATATCATATATCACAGTCATGTACTGTATTTATCGTTTTGTGATACTTCATGTTACTTTCTGCAGGCAGATATTAGAGGCATTGTGGATGGCTGATTCTTATTACCGCTACAGTGAATAATTCTGACTTCTCAGGATTCTGACTCCTCTGGAATCACTCTGATTTACATCTTAACAACTTAAAAGGAATTTCCCCTATAGCTAATATGTGTTTTATTGAGGAAATGTACATACAACATTTGCATTATGATAAATAAATCATGATACAGTCTGCATATTTGCATATTTTGGTGCCCATAAAGACCCCTTTGTTTGAATATGGTAATGTTACTGATGCCTGCATTGGAATATAAGTCCCTCACCCCCTTGACCTTTTTGGCAGAGTTTTAGAATGTTCCTGGTGTTGAGCTCCCTGAGTGTTTTTTTTTTTAAAGCTTAGTGGCACGAAAATGTCTGAAGTTCTACTCTTACCTAGACATTTAGTGTCCACTCCACTCCAGAGGCCATTAGCCTGACACTCCCTCACATGAGAGCCCACTAACGTGTAGCCCGTGTTGCACATGAAGATTGTTGTGGCGCCAAAGGTGGTCAGGGTGCCCATCTTCTTGCCATTGGGAGGTGAGGGCAGCTCCCCGCAGGAGATAACTGCAAAGAACACAGGAAACTCAAATCCACAGTTTCAAACATCTCAGGGAGATGCTTAACACTTAGAGATGATCCTAAATGGTATTCTTGCCCACCGTGACAACTGCCTAAACAGAGAAAAGATAGGAGTGAAGGAAGGCTGTCTTTTTACATCTTGAAAGCAGAAAATCCACAATTTTTTAAATCTTTTGCCTTGCCATTAAGTGTAATTAGCACAAAGCCCAGCTGTGTGATTTTCTTAGAAATGGCAAAAAAAAAAACCCTCTTCCAATGTATTTTATCAGGGAAAAAGTGCTGGCTCTGCTCTGCAGTCCAATCACGCTTGAACCCAGGTGAATCAGCAGCTACTGTTTATCTGAACTCCAGCTGAACTCTGCAGTAGTGTGCAGCACTTTTAGGCTCAAACAGTGTAATACACTCACACACACTTTTGTCAGACAACAAAGGTAGTGGCCATGCACAGATTCCTCATTGACTTCTTGTGATCAAAAAGACATCCAGAAGCTCAGAAACAAAGTCCGGATTTCTGTCAAACTCACCGTCTAGAATGGGTAAACACATTGCAAAATGAAAGCTTTCTCTTATTAGAATATTTACATTCGCTCCCTGACCTCGTAATTAGATAAAGCACATTCTGGCTGACAGCATAATCATCAGAGTGCTGTTTACCCTGCCTGTCTAAGAGGAAGAAACAGAAGTGTGGTCGGAATAGCTAGCTGGTTATGCCCGCATACCAAATCCAGGGGATTAAGCTTGGATCAGTGCAGAAATAAAGCAGGCATGGTATGGAGAGGGGACGGATTTCCGACATATTAACTATCCTAATGAATTAGATTCATAAACACACAATGGAGGTATTCAGTAATTAGCCTGGATGAAATCTAGTCTTTAAAAAAAACATCAAAAGCCTTGCTGGCAAATTAGTCAAACAATATGGTATTTTCTTTTTTTCTGGGCTTTCAATAAATTAAAGGATGGAAGTTAATGTGTGTTCACTGCATGTATGTGTGTGTGGTTTTGTTTTTTAAAACATAAAATAAATGTCAGGCATAAAATGAAACCTTACAAAAAAGGAGATACAAGTTTCTGTTTGGACAGACTGTGCCATAATTTATTCAGTAATAATGAATAAATAAATATCCAGAATGCCTTATGACTCCAAAGCTTATATTTGGCACATAAATGTGATAAGGTATAAAACTGTATGAGTGTATATTTGCGTAAGAGCTTCCTTTGGCGTGAGCTTACTCTTGCAAGTTGACTTCTCCTCCCGACCTCCCCAGGTTTCATTGGCCAAGCACTTGACTGTCCTCCGGCCCTCCAGGTAGAAGCCAGGAGAGCAGCTTAGCATTATCTGCGTCCCGAACTTGTAGACCGAGCCCGAGATTAGACGCCACACCATGTGTTCCGAAAGCATGCTCTCAATGTTAGGGCACTCGACCGCTGAGGGACACAAAGCCAAGAAAGTGTTAATGGAAAAAGCCTGCGTGAAGTTCAGTCAGCAGACCTGGGTCGGGTAAAATAACATAAGTACACTTAATTCTCCAGGAGACTGACACACAGTTAGCTATCTTTAGATTCCTTTTAAACCACCACATCAATTTAAGACATTCTGCTGCAATTTAGTTTTTAAGCTGAATTTGAGATGCACTGTTGCATTAAAGCTTAAGCCGACACTGTAGCGTACCCCCGTTATATAAAGTACTGTTATTGTACACTATATAATTTGGATGGGATAGAAACTAGACTAATTATCTTCTGCAGAGAACACATTTAAATTTACAATTACTCTGCACTGATTTTTCAAAAACATGAATTTTGGCCTTTGCCAAGGTCATGACACATTTCATATATCGTCTACTATGTTAAACTTTGTCCCCTGTAAAGTTTTCTTTTAGAAAACCAACAAACTTTGACCAGGTTTCAAACACTCGCTCACGAATGCATATAGTAACACATGTGAAATCAGTGTATTTTTTTCAGGGGGAGCTTGCACATTTTCAGAACCATGTCCAGATCATAGGCACGATTTAAAGTCAGAAACCTGTGAGATCATGCTCGTCTTGTATTCTTCTTGTGCTCAGAGAAGAATACTTTGCCGTAGTCTAATAAGAGATAATATAAGCAAATATGCATGGAGCCTTTTCAAAAGTGATAAAAAATAGAATAAAACTACTCTTTGACATAATCTGGCTACTCTTCCATCTGTGAGTCTAAACATCACAGAAGTTGCATCTCATTTTCCTCAAGCGTCAATTGTAATGAACATCTCTTTGCTGACCTGGGGATGCATAATACGCGGCCATTATGCTGAAGGCACCTCAGGCATATATTAGCCCCGGACTGCTTCAGGGGCCACTGGTAATTCAGGTCAGAACACAGGGAGGGGGAGGACATGTCACATCATAGCATTTCTCTCGTTTGAGCGCCAAACCATGAGAAAAAAAGTCATTATTGTTCATTTGGCCAATTACCTGCCCTACATTGTTCTCAGTGGGGGGATATGAGTGCTGGCTGCACCAGGCTCAATTAAAGCAGTGGACATTTGAACATGCTGTTGGCATGGAAACAGGAAAAGCAGGGAGTGGCTCACGTAAACAGCGAGGAGAATGGGCTGCGTTGCTCCAAGTTCCGTCTTCCAGGCACACAGCGAACAGCAGGGAGACGCTGTCCACCTGGTAGCCCTCGTCACACTGGTACTGCACCTTGCTGCCCACGGTGTACTGCAGGCCATGGAAGGAGCCATTGGCTGGACTTTCTGGAACACCGCACGAGATAGCTGCCAATGAAAACACAGTTAATTAGGGTGTCCAACGTATACACACACAGACATACACAAACACGCGGCTCTGGTAAGTTCAGTGTTTGCTAGCTGTTAGCCATCCATTTAGGGCTATTTTATTCGAAGAAAAAAAAAACCATAATGATAAAAAAAAAGTCAAACTGTGACAAGTTTCTAATGTGGGTATGAAACTGAAAGCGCCATCAAAGTGGTGACTTCTATTACCACCAGGAAACCAGCTACCCTGTTTGTAGTATGGGGCATGTACTTATTGCATATATTTAAGATAAAATCTATACATTTCTATTATTATAATTATTAACACACTGGTTAATAATTAATGTTCTTCCGTCTCCTTAGTCTGGCTCTACTCCGAAGAATCAGCACAACAGACAGAATGCTCTTTTATCACTCCGGTTACACAAATCAGTTTTGTCTAGTACCTTACAGGAATAAAAAAGTTACTCAAAATCCAGGTTTAATCACAGTTTTCCCAGCTGTTGGCTTGTGGATATTTAACAAAATTACTACCGCCACCCCAAGGCTGTATTAGAAATCATGAATAATGAGTAGTGAACACACATTCTGCAGTCATTCTGTTTAATGAATTCCATTTATAACATTCTGAAAATATACCAGGAGTGTTAACTAAACTCAGGTTAAATCAGCTGGACATGGAGTAAGCTGTTGCACAATACAGAGAAATCTCCCAACGTTCCCGAGCTTTGCAAGGAACATTTTTCCTAAGAATTCTGTTCATTGCATTTTCAGAAACACCCTTAGCTACAAAGCTGTAACGATGAGGACTAGCACATGCTTCCTCCAAGACATGTGAACTCCTCCTTACCTCTTTAAACTGCTGCTAAAACATCATCAATGACGGTGTGTGTGTGTGTGTGTGTGTGTGTGGGGGTGGTATTGGGAGTGGCATTGAGGGGTGAGCTGTTGGAGGGGTGTGTGCACGTCTCAGCTTTTGTCCGGGAAACAATAAGCGGGGGGACAAAACGAATGATTTGGGGCCCGCAATACCCATTCATTCTCATTCTCATACTCATTTCTAGTTTAAACACAACAACTTCTGTTCGCATCCCAATACAAATACAAACAGTGGGTCCCTCATCACCTTCAGTCATTATGGGAAATGAAAAAGCCAGAAACACAAAGCCTAGTGTACACCACTTTAGCTTTCCTTCTACTTAATAGGGGTTAAATTGGGAGCATGACTGGATCTGTAATAAAAATTAAAGACACATGCAAGCAAACAGATGTTTCCTCCACTCAGGGAAAAGCAATGGGACCAATTAAGGCGCTTTTGTGTCAGAGCGGATCAAGGACTGGTCACTGTGGAGAGGGCGTAAGAAAAAGCATGCCCCGAGCCCTCTCCTGCTCTGAGCTGACCTCTAGACCGACAGCTTGGATTATTCCCACCATTTAAAGAAATGACTGGCCTTAATTAGCTCACATTCTGGCTGTCTTGGCTCCATAGATGGGGGAGAGCCAAGTGTGGTCCACTTGCTACAAGGTGGGGAGAAGAATATTAATGATGTAACCCTCCAGTCCTTGGTGAGGTGTCATCTAGCTCCTCATGATTACCCATAATGAGACTTCGTGTTTGAAACCTTGGTGTGGTGTCTTTTCTGGGAGCACTGGTGAGACATTTTTGGTGGGAGATGACTGATTGAAATGTCCTAAAACACAGACGCCTCAGGCATCGTCTTAACAGCCTAAAAGCTTTGGATTAACCGTGTGATTGCATAAGCCAGCTTGCAGATTGCAAGCAGAGCGCTGAGGAAATCACACCAGTTGCTAACAAAAGATGACATTTCCTCACAAACATGCCAGTCCATGATTGCATGTTGATTGATGATAATAACCGTCTTCAGAATCGTATGGATTACAACCATGTCGGAACCAAACTAGATAATGGGAGGATCAGCGCTACCATTATAATTCCTTGTAGCCAGAAAACAGCTGTGTGAGAGAGGGAGGGAGGTAGGGAGTGTGTGTGTGTGTGTGTGTGTGTACTCACAAGCCACATTTCCTTTCTCCAATCTCTAAACAGGTAATTGTCTCATAAACTCCTTCCAACAAGCATGCACAGAGAACAGTTCCCACAAAACAATTAGCCCTGAATAAATTTTAGCCTGCTCCTGCCTTTATGCTAATACACTGCCTTTTCTCTGCAACATTCCTTGCTAATGAACATACAGAGAGGATTCTTTCTGCACTGCTGGTGGGAGTGCGGCGGGCAGGGAGCAAAGGAGCACAGGCAGGGGGACACAGTGGCATGCAGGGCGAAGTATAAAATTAGCCGTCCAATGAAGAGAAGGAGACAGGCATGAACAATGAAATTAAAGGAGGCCGAGACACATCAAATACATTTGATTACAGTTCTGTCTCAGTCTTGCCGTGACTTAATGCTTGAATGACATTGGGACGAAGGGCGCTCACGGTGTTCGAGAGCGCTGCTCAACAGAAGGATGTAATGGAATAGGCACGTCCTGCGTGACACATGCTGTCAGACACCATGTCCAAAAGTGCTCAGACACCCCTTCTAATCAGGCCTACTTAACGGGCCCATTGTTTGCTGTTCACTCAGTATACTATGCAGAAAAAAAAAAACAAAACATTATTCAAATAATAATACATTCTCATTTTATATATCTATGCATTCAGAATTAGATTTATACACTACTGGGCCAAATTTTTAGAACACACCAATTTTTTTATTCTTTGTATTGAAATTCAAGTGGTTCAATGTTTCTTTGTTCATTCTGTAGAAAGTTCTTCCCAACTATGTTGCACAGGTTCCCATAAATATGCAGCACTAATAGGTTGCCTTGCTTTCACTCCTCTGTCCAGTTCATCCTAAAGCACCTTGATGGGGTTTAAGTCTGGAGACTTCTGGCCACTCCATGTTTTCCAGCTCACCATCTTGATCTTTTTTCTAAGGTAGTTCTGGCAGAGCTTAGACTTATGTTTTGGGTCATTATCTTGCCGTAGGACGAACCTGACCAACTAGGCACATAACAGAGGTACTGCATAGCGCTACAGAATTATTTCCCACTTCTGGGTAACCTTACAATTTTTAAACCTCTCGCTGTTCAGCACTGTCCTTTGTATCATTCCATGCTATTCATTGGACTTGAACTGTTTGAATTGCAACAATA
>JBBJLR010000153.1:7093396-7111178 GCA_037577145.1 Brachypetersius gabonensis
TTGATATTTTTATACATTCTGGAATTTAACTTATAGATTTAGTGTTCTAAACAAAAACAACAAAACAAAAGTATCTATTTCACCTCACTGCATTTTAGTGTAAAGGGTAAAGGGGGCATTTGGCTGACGCTCTAATCCAGTGCAACAATCATAAGTTACAGGGACAGTACCCCTGAAGCAACTGAGGGTTAAATGTCTTGCTCAAGGACACAATGCTAGAAAGTAAGGGTTTGAACTTGTGTTTTACCCACTAGGCTTCTACCACAGTGTCAATCTAACTATAATTTGAATGCTTGCTATACTACACTGGGTTTAATATACAAGTTTAGTTTTAATATGTGTACTCTCAGATACCCATGCCCAATCTGTTCATTCAAGTTTTTATTCTGAAGGTTTTTGGCTCTGTCACTGTGTGTGTCTGCTGCAACTATACAGCCTGAATGTGTTTCAGCGGCATTACTTAGATGTTAACAGGCTAAGTCTGGGTCACAGTGAAGTTAAGGTGCTTTTTAGTGCTAAACCCTCTTTCCCTGAAATGTGTCCCTCCTATTTTTGAGCATGCTTAAAGACTGACCTCCAGGTGAGGTGATCTGGATGTTAATCTTTAAGGTATGCTCATTTCTGCAGTCTCATTTCTTATAGAAAACTGTCCTTCCGCAGGAAAAGAGCATCATTGAATGTAACTGGGATGAACTAAAGCAACGTTTGCAATATAATTGGCTAACATTAGTATCTGACTAATGCTCTTGTGGTGGAATGGGAACTCCATTAGAAATGCTCCAACATCTAGTGTAAGGCTTAAAAGCTGATACTGCAGTAAAAGGGACTATTATGAATACTTTCAGGATAAATATTGGATGAGCAGGTACCTTGATAGTTCTGGACATACTGGTCCTTATTCAGCAAAGTCTTACAGGAGAGTGGGGAGTAAGGAAACATCAGGGGGTGACTTACCTTGACAAAGTGGAGCTGGGGCGTCCCACTGGTACAGGCCGTTGGGATGGAGTCTGCATGTGGCATTGCGCTGCCCCACGAGTCTGTAACCGGCGTTACAATAGTACTGGATTCTGCTACCAGGTCGCTCTCTCGTCCTGTTGATCACTCCACCATTTTTGGGCACACTGTTGACACTGCAATATGCCGCTACAGTGATTGGACAAAAAGATCAATTCAATACTGATGTGGTTAATTTAGAAATAAAGTCACAGCATTTTTTATTTTAGAGCTCTAAAACACTCTGTAGTGGTTGTATAATAAACAGTTATTTTGAAAAATTGCAATACAGGGAGGAAATGGACAGAATTATATTGACAAAACTATTGGGACGCCTGACAATTACACTAACAGAGACTTTAATGACATTGCATTCAAATGTATTGAATTTAATATGGAGTTGGTCCCTTCTTTGCTGCTAGAACAGCTTTCTAGTTCCTGGATGGTTTTCACAAGATTTTAGAGTTTCTCTGGGAAAAGAGCCTTCTCTAAACTGTGTCCACAAAGTTGGAAGCATGGTGTTGTCCAAAATGTCTTGGTATGCCGAAGCATTAAGATTACCCTCCACTGGAAGTAAGGGGTCAAGCCCAAACCTGGAAATATTGGTGTGTCCCAATCATTTTGTCCATCTAGTGTAGCATTGTTCTTTTTTGGGCCATATGCTGTAAGAAATTATACCTTGAAAATTGAAATCATTTTAAATCCAGTTGATATATCTAACATTTCTCATTATTATGTTCTTATAATATTTGAATATTTGTTTGCTACACATTTGAATTGTTTAAAGTAATTTTACCAAGTGGATCATCTCATTATTACTTGAAACCAGAAAAATTAACTGTCAATACTGTTCATAAATTAAGAAAACAGCACGAAGGTTTATTCACCTAACAAACAGTTCTCAAAGCAACAGAAGCATTAAGGGTATGAAATGAAGATGGTCAAATATGTATATAATTAAAAAAAGCAAAAATGAAAACAAAAACATGTGGTGAACAGAAGTCACAACAGTCACTGTATATTGGAAGGCATAAGTGCAGCCACACACCGCAAGCAAATTATAACAAGATGGAATGGAGCAAATATTAAAGGTGGTTAAGAAATTCAGAGAATAAAAATAAAAACATATACTTGCTAAGTTTAGTTTCATGGATACATGACTAAAATGTAAGTAAGGTAACTTAGTTAAGCTAATTTTAAAATGATTTAAGCTGATTTAGCTGCATGCAAAAGTAGAGGCTCTGGGAAGCTTGGAGCTAATCTCTCTTCAGACGAATAAAATCAAGTGTAGTATCACGCTAACTGAACTGAGCACGTTTGCCCAGTCTTGGTAGAGAGTCTCTAGACCTCATAAAAACCCCCATGCAAAAGAGCTTTCTAATTTAGTTTAATGAAAACCCAATGGAGTGTTTAAGGAAGGAAAGAAAAGCTGTGCAGAATGGACCTGAGCATCCACACTAAGCGCCATTTTGCAAAGATAAAGTGAGATGGAGGTGCATTAGGGCTCTCTGTTCAACGGTTCTTCATTGTTCAAAGTGTTTACAAACTCTGCAGCCGCTCAGAGAGCTTCCTGAATTATTATTTGTTGTGCATGCTGAGCTTCCATGTGAGAGTAGAGGCTTCCCAGGGTAAAAATCACATGCTGCTCTCTCTTTCAAAGAGGGGGTTCGGGAAACAGGAAAATGTGGAAATAAACTGGAATAATAACAGGGCATGGAACCGAACAGACAGAGACACAGAGAGAGAGAATGGATGAGAATCACACTGAGAATGATTGAGTATGCGTGTGTATGCGTGTTTGTGTGTGTGCACGTGTGTGTGCATGTGTGTGTGCATGTGTGTGTGCGTGTATGCACATAAAACACTGATAGAAGAGACGGAAAGGAGAGAGATGGAGAGTAATCATTGCCACCGGGGCTTTGTGCACAACGTATCAATTTCGACCAGGCCATTGACCGAAATGTCGGTTTGAGGCATGAGATGCGGTGGCTATTTGGCAAAATTCATTACGGAATCTTTGACCTCCATTACGTCAGGCCCGTATAACAGCTCCCTGCAGGTACAAAACGTCTGGTCCTGCCCTAATGAGGGCTAACTTAGAAAAAGCTGAATTCCTCCCCCTTTGTGACCCAAATTGGATCCAAACCAAGAGCCTTAGAGGCCAGAAGCTTAGGAAGTAATCCACCCTGACACTGAAAGCAGAAAAACAGAATATGTTGTCCGTTGCTGGTATCTTACATTCCCTGGCCACCCAATACCAGACAGTTCTGTTGTGCAGAACTCAGCATTATAATGAAGCACGCTGACATGTCCCGTTCCAAAAGGTATATCTTTTGTTTTTCAAAATATAAAAACTGCGGGTTATAAATATGGACATGAGGTACAAACCTGTGTAGCGGATTTTGAACCCTCTCTTGTTGGTGGCATGGTCGGTTGACCATCTGAGATAAAGCTGGTTGGTCTTGCTTGTGAAATTCAGCTGTGTCGAGTGGTTTCCGCTAAGGGCCACCAACAAAGGGCTCTGGCCAGATGGTCCTTAAAAACCGAAGAAGACAACCACAACACAACGGAGTTGAATACTTTAGGCAGGGCTTGTTCTTGGCTGCAGTGAGACAGAATGGAATTTCCAGGTGGGCTGAAGCAAAAGGTCATGAAATGTTTACTAGGAGTGAATGATATATCAGACGTTGATATATTATTCCCAATTATTATATCCCAAATGTATTAACATTATCAGTCTAAAACGGAACAATGATTAGGGCTGATAGGTCTATTTGCCGTTTGTGTTGGCATGAGTATATTTGTTCATCTGCAGTTATTTGGGTAGCTCTGTGGTTAACACCACCACCTCAGACACGGTACCTTCATTTCCCTTCCAGGCAACAGCACTGCTGTCATGTTAGTGTCAGTGCTTGAACAAAACTCTTAGCACTCTGTTGTAATTTGCATTCCAAGTAAATACATAAGCAATAGTTATTTTGTCTGATGTAGCTGTGTTATGGCTATGTAAATATAATATATGGTTACATATATCTTACAATCATTGAAAAAGTACACTGTAAAAAAAAAAATAGCACACATTATTTTACAGTTGGCCACTCGCCAAGACCAAACAACCAAAAATATATAATTATAATGTTAGCTTTTTAAAATGCTAATTATTAGTATGGGTTTGGCCATACAAAGTCTTAATTATCAGCTATCATTTTAGCCCGGAAATTCCATAGCAGTTCATCCCTAATGTGTAAAGTTTACCGTCAAAGATCTCTAGCTCATCAAACTGCTTCTCGCTCTGGAACATCTCCACATAAATGGAAATGGTGAAGGAAGGCGTCACTTTGATGATCCAGGAGCAGGTCTGGGAGTTGGGATAATTTTTTGGAAAGCCTGGGCTCAGAATCACCCCGGAGGACATAGAGCGCTCCTCGTTTGCAGGACACTGAGCTGTCAGGAGGAGAGGGGATGTTACATGGATTTGTAAAAAAAAAATAAACAACTCTAAAAACACTGAAGAAGCCAGACTCTTTTTCAGTTGCACTAAGCAGAGCCTCTTGAGTGAGGTCTGAAACTTTGGCTGAACATGTATTACAAACTTGTTTCTCACACACACTTGTTTCACCTGATATGGTGTTGATATAAATAAATAAATAAACAAACAAACAAAAAGTTTTTCTTTGCTGTTGCTAATGTGCCTTGTGGGCTCTAGGGAGGTAGAGCACAAAGAGAAAAAACGTGTTTCCTTGTGGCACTGCAGAACACGTGCACACACACATCAAACTCTTTGGATTCACTACTGTTTGTTCACTATCTCTGGAGAACACATTAGCAGCTTTGCGCACTTGGTGAGGGCTTTATATGCCACATTACTCTTATGGTATAGGCCCAAAAGGCATTAAATGCTTTTAAGAAGCTTTGACTGCAGATAGAAGAACTCAATGTCAACATATTTTGAAGATGCTTTCAAAAACGCAGCAAATGATACCTGTTACATTTAGGCTTTAAAATCCAAAGACCAGAAGAAGGAAACACTCACAGCTAGGAAAGCTTAGTCTTAGAAAAACATCGTATGTTTGAATGCCTATATTTATTCATAAAGAAAGTACTGAACTGGGTACTGTTTGTTAGAGATTCAGCACCATGGACAGCACCCATTCTATGGTACTGACTCGAAAGTTTGTAGGCACCTCTTCGTCTAATGTCTCTTTCGAAATCTAGGGGAGTTTGTTCCCTCTTTCTCAGTTGTAACTGTGAAGGCTTTGCACTAGATGTTGGAACATTGTTGTATGAATTTGATTAGTTCTGCATCACAAACACACACCCCAACTTATCCTAGTGGAACCGAAGGGTGCTCTATCACATCAGAGAATGCAGTTCCATTAGTCCAATGGTGGGGGCTTTTTAGAAGGAAATCTCACACTCATGTGTGGCTGCTCTAGAGAGTCCTGTTCTATTGACAATGCTTTTCTATGGAGATTAGCTTCTAAAAGTAGCTGACTGCATTAATTAAAGGGTTGTCTGGACATTTGGACATAGTCTATCTAACACCAGAATGTAGATTCACGTAGCTGAAATCTTTCCAGTCTGGCTCAGCTCTCTCACATTGTTTCTGGCCTGTTCTTATCAGATCCCTTTCTTTGCTCTAATACTCTGTTCCCTATCTGTGAATACAGCAACGTTCTGCCCAAGCACCATTCAGTGAAGAGCAGATGATCCCTGACCCTTTACTGTCTTCCTTGTCTTATTTCCATGGATCAGTTATTTTGTTTTTCCACATGTAAGTAATCACCTCAGCAGGTATCTCTGTAGTGTTTTTAAACCTGACTTTGAACTTCATGTTATCATTTACCTTCGCACAATGGGGGAGGGCCCTCAAACTGCAGGTGGGAGTTAAGCTTACAGGTGAGCTCGTCATTGCCGACCAAGGTGAACCCAGGAAAGCAGCGATATCTCACGATGTCACCTGTCAGAGAAGTAGCAGGGATAATGTTGAACCATCCATTTTTTTTGCCTTTAAATTTTTCAGATAGTCTCTGTCAGTTTCTTTGCACAGTATAGAGCGAGGAACTGAATTTTAAATGTGTGAAAGGTGCGACATACACATAAAATATACATAAAATTAAACTCCTGCAGTGTCATGGAAGTCATCTGAAGGAGCGTTACGAGGCTTTTCATCTGCTGACACGCGCTACATATTTAATAATTTCCTGTCATTCGGAAATCCCATCTTCCCTCAGAGGAAGCCCCAAGTGTAATTTCTGTGTCTGGCATATTTCTTTTCTTACATTTTTGAAAATGAGTGATTCAGCTAAACACGTATTCAAGTGTGTTAGGTCTTGACAGCATCATACATACCAATTTCATAGTCTTCATCTTCATATAATATTTCTGCTTCCTCTACGGTGGGGGGAGGGGGACATTTTTTAAGGCGATATGCTAAAAAAAATTAAAAAGAGAAACGTTCTGAAGATCTTTGCCTGTGTAATATGTCACTGCCGGCACTTGACAGCATGCACACAGACCAAAGCAGTTTGAAGCCACAGCATGCATGTTTTATATATATAAATATATATGTTGCCTTCTATGGACTCAGGAGGTTACAAAGAAAGCTCATTTTCACACTAAAGAACTCACTTGCCTGCATGCTGAAACTGATATCAAAAAAATGAAAGAGAGGCTTCTATTTTGGACTTGTGTAATACACAGAAATAATGCTGATATCATCAGAAGCAGTTGCCATCATGCCGCCTTCTGTTTAAACTACTCTTTGGAGAACTCTTTGCATGGTATGTGTTGCTTTTTACTTACATAATTTTCCAACAGAAACTTACCATGGAAATTGAGGACAAAGAACCCACTCGTGGAGAAGTCGCTGTGAAACTTGATAAGGACCTGATTGAAAGAGCTGTAAGCCGACTCCAGGGCCGTGTTGCCGCTGAAGATTCCAAGCTGTGGGTAGCTTTGCTCTGGGCCGTCCCTGGAAGAAAGTGGGCACACCATTGGAAATACATTACAAAGTCCTGATTCTTGCGTTAAACGGTTTAATAATGCCTCGCCATTTCAGAGTGGGTTTGGGGAAATTGATTTACTCTCAAATCTATGGCACAATTTGTGCTGACTTTCATGTAAAGCTATTACATTACAAGCTGCTTTGAATGAAAACAGAAAAAACGATGACTTAACAGACTACTTCACTCTTTTAATAGCTTTTGAAGATTAATGGCCTACATAACTATGAAAAGGGCCAGGATAGGGGGTATTTCTCCATTGCTACACATCTTTTCGATCCACTTAGGAGGACTTCTGATTATGAAACATAAATTACTTGTGTTTTAATCATGCACTGAATACATTTAAGCGGAAATGTCATGAACAAGTCATACGAGTTGTAATTTCCACTCTTTTCACACCCTGCATCAAATGGTTAATTAATATGTTCAGTCATTTACATGTATTGAGTTCAGTTTCACTGCTGGTAGAAAGTGAATTTAACTTTTGTGAAGTTCACAGTTAAAAAGACCTTAGTTCTATCATTTGTTCTACCTCAGATATATCCAGTTCTATTCTAGTCTGCTTTCTTCTCCATAAAATGCTTGAATATATCAAGCAAAATACATTTTACTTGAACCCTTCTACATAATGATGTACAATGATGTAGCGTTGCTATTTAAAAAAACCCGAATATGCACAAGTTTCCTCTCATGTAGTGTGCCACGGCATGCATGGTATCCAAGATCATTTTTTTCTGTAGTTTGACAGTATTTTCGTAGATAACAGCATGTCATAACAGGTTTAACTGAGATTTGAATGTGTGAAGTTTTAATTTAAAGGTGTGAAGTTTTAGGACTGAAGTTTGCATGATGCTTCGTTTTCTTGTCAGCTATGATAGCCTCAAAGCCAGTGCAAAAAAGAGAGAAAAATAGTCAAACACAGCTTGGCTGATTACATTTGGGCTAAGACAATTTGTGTAAATAAAATGTTTGCACAAACCAAATCTTTAATACTGGTCAGTGGTGCATGCTCACCACACAGCAATGTAGTCGTTGACGGGCTCGGTCTGTAACAGTGTGAAGTTGATGTAGACGCCATGGCCGTGAGGCACGGTGATGAGCCAGGTGCAGTCCTGAGAGTCCGGGTACTCGTTGGGATATCCAGGTGAGAAAACGGTGCCGTTTGGAGCTGTCACGTTGTAACCACAGGGCGCTGCACACAAAGACAAATACAACTTCAGCAAAGCGCAATGCTCATCCATCTTACTGTGAGCAGTAGCCGTGGCAGACGATCAGCGGCAGGAAACAGGACATCATAATACTAATGATGACAACGTCAGGCAGGGGACCAGGGCGCGTCTGTTCTAGAATTATCAGACAATCGTGGGACACGGGCTAAAGGGGTCCTCAGAGTCTGAGCATGGTGTACAAAGCTGAACAGAGGAAGGCAGCTGCCTCTAATGCTTGGAGACTAACAGAAGAAGAGGGAAATTTGTGGCGTTATTGATTGATTAAGGACCAAACAGCTTTCATGCTACACTGTGCTTACTGATTATTTAGACTGCAATTCAGACCTTCTCCCTGTAGCTTGAGCCTCTACTGGATCAGTCTTCAAGGTGCTTTATTTGAAAGACAGCTATGAAAGGAAAAAACTAAACAAAAAAATCCACTGCGGTCCTTGTAGTGTACCAGTAACGCCAACGAGCAACACTTCACTTAAAAAGCATCGTTAAAAGGGCCTTTGGGAGAGCAGAATGGTTGGATAATACCTATTAAAGTCTGCAAAGGCAGGCAAATGCTCCTTTTGAAAAACAGTGAACAAAACCTACACTGAGAGCCAGAGCTCAAAATCAGTGAGAGCATACTGAGCGAAGCAAACAGAAAAAAAGTTTAAAAGTCTTTTTCTCACTCTCATTTACCTTCACATCGAGGAAACGGATGGTTCCATTTCCTGTTGGTTCCATGCTGGCATGTTAACACCGAATACCCAACCAATATATATCCAGGGAAGCACTTGAAAGTTATGGATTGGCCCGCATTGAAGTCGTTATTGGTGAGGTAGCCGTTATGAAACGGATATGGATCTTGGCAATTCTGCAATTGATATGCTGGGAAAAAAATATCACAAAGAATGAGCCTGTTAATCATCTGCAGGCAACAGTGTTTAGATAATGCAGGAAAGTTCTGTGTGTATCGATCAAGCAATTAAGATGTTTTTTCAATGGTATTACGAGTGATTAAGTAAGATTAAGTGAAATCTGTTCTGTCCCTGCATACAAATTACTCCTTTCAGAGATCTGAAAATATTTCACAGGCAGTTCATTCATTATCATCCATTACGAGTGCGTCCACCTATGAGTGCGTCCATTTTTTGGATATCAAAACATGTCATTAATTTTTTACCCCATACAAACAGGCAGCGAAGGCTAAAGGATGGGTCGGGATGTTTTGAACTCCTGAACTTCCATCAAGGTTGAAAAGAAAAGAAAATACAAGGGCGGCACATGAACCAGCTGACCTGTGAGTGCACAGCACGGACAATGGCTGGTTATTTTTATGAAGTGCGTGCACCGTCCTATTGATTTCAAAAGCTTTTAGGCACAAGCTGTCATGATGGAGAGCCCCTCCAGTGATGTTAGACACAAGGATGCCAGAGATGCTTCTTATGATCAGAGGAGCCCAGATGCTCCTGGATAAGAGTCTGTCACTCCTGCACTGATGCCGAATGGACGTGATTTCCAGGAGCTCTGACAGTAGGCATAGGCTGCCGATACTTTTGACTTTCTTTTTCTATCCTGATATCAGTAAACAGTACTCGGTAAAAATGATGCAATTTACTGTCAATATATTTTCTACATGTATCACAGTGTGTTTGTTTATAAGAAGCATGCATTAATGAAATGAATAAGACCATTGTTTTTGGAATACTGGTGCTCTCTAATGTTCCAGAAAATGGACATAGCTTGTTTTGACTGGATTGTTTGTTCTGTTAAAATCACATCAAAGAAAAATATACACAGTACTGTAAATGTTCACCAGACAGAAGCTGTAAATCCGTTCCTGCAACAATTTTCAGATTCTTTCACAACAGTCTAAAACACGTGCCATTTAATATATTAAAGTTCCTTTTTTAAAAAACAAATATCATTTTGTGCACATTAAAATAGGAGTCTCTTTCATCTCTACAACCTAAACAGATAATTGCAGACATCAGTAAAATATTTCAATAACAAGAGTTTTAATGAACTGTCCAGTCTACACATGCCCATTCCTGCAAAACTGTGCTCCTTAAGAAACTGGAGTTTCAGTATTGAATGATTAGTGCTAAAGAAGAAAATATTAAGCCTATCACTGTAAACTTGGATAGTGCCTGTATAGGTATGCCTCCATTTGCTACTTGTTGATTTTAAAATGAATTGATTCTCAGGGAAATGTCGGCAACAAAAGTATCAATACAGCACTGATTTTCATCCCTATGAGACACTGATGCTCAAGTCCGTCGTGTCGAAGCACAGCAAAACAGGAGCAGAGCTCACCTTGGTAAGTGAGCCTGAAGCCAGGCCGGTTCTGTGAGTTGTCACTGTAAAAGTGGATGACTGTCTCATGTGTGGTGCTGAGTAGAGGGGGTGGAAGCAGGCTTCCGCTGTATTGACCAATCAGAGAACTGCTGTGCTGGGGACCTGTACGGACCTCCAGAAAGTCATGGTTGTCTTCTGATGTGAAGTTGAGAAATAGGATGTGTGCTCCTGTAGAAAAAAAATTATAAAGCTGGGTGAAATGGCAAAAAAAATTTATATACAGTTAAGAAAATTATTCACAAACTTTAGCTTTTGTTATTAAATATCCACTTCAAATTTACACACATATGGTCTTTCTGGTGAAGTTTCTCTACATCTTCATTTCTATTATTTGTTTCAAAATAGCGCACTAGCAAACTCCCCTAACTGTAATACTAGTCTGTGCTGTTGTGAGTGAATGGCTACACTTGTCCCTTCACATTTAGCAAGTGAAAGGCACACATGCCCACTGTGTGTATTAGGTAGGCATGAGGTATAGCAACCCTTAAAATGTTTTTAATATCAGACTTATATCAGCACACAGTGGCATAAATCAGTTTATGAAACAAAGATCCTTCAACTAAGACTCATTACTGATGGTAATTATCCCTGTTATTCTGTCACCCAGGCCTCATTAGAATGGATAATATATATGAGAAGTGAATGCACTAAAGCAAATACCCAAATGCATTTTTCTTTTCATGCTGGAACAGAGCCTGGCCAAGAAAGCATGGTGTGGCTAAAAAACACTGGGGGCAGCCGGTGTGCTGAACTGCTGTTAACGGGCAAAGCTCCAACCACTTCTCACTCACATTAACACCTGCGGGGAAAATCCGCACAGCCTCTTTTGCTCATTAATTGCCTCCTTATGAACTGTGAATCAGAGCGAAAACTGGAGGACAGGAAATATTTAAAAGAGAATCTGCTCCTTAAGCGTCATTATAAAACCCTTTTTTATATCTATTCTGCATGTAAAATTGTTAAATATCTTATTAAACTAATTTGCAGAAATTAATTTCACATTAATCTATTCCGGATCTCCGTTTATTGTTGTACTATTTCGTTCTACCACCATGGAGAACTGAGATCCTGGCTCTAATATTCAGATGAGCTTGGAAGCCTTTCCTATCTGGATCAGGTGTGTCAGATTAGTTTTAGAGCTAAATGCTGCAGTAGCGATAGATCTCCCAGACCAGATCTCCCTTTGTTTTAAATCAAATTACCATCCAAACCCATTGAGAAAACAGTATATGTAGTAGCAAAATCTAGTTTCTCAGTATTTACTGAATTTCTGATTCTATCTTGGGTCTGTTTATCAAAATGAAACACTGAAACACAGGACATCAGTCAAACAGTAAGTGGGGAAAAAAGCCCCATGAAATGTCACTCCAGGACAAACGCCAACATCATCATTCAGCTTCTCAGCTTGTTCAAAACAAATTCGTATTCGGACCACTAATCCTCCTAAAGACAAAACATTTTTCCACATAAATGTGACATTACTTTTGACATATTTGGGCCATATCAATTTTAGAGTGGCCATTAGTCATAGTTTTAAAGAAAACACTGTCTTCCTCCTATTTTGTTCGCTCACACTGCTGCTGTTAATGGTACGACTATTCAACAATTCATTCATGTAACATGTATTCAGTAATCTGAGGTGACACTCCAGGCTGCTCAATAACAAATGAAACACAAAGGCCAAATGTAAAGGTGTAGTCTTTAGTAAAGCCTTAGACAGGTGTTCAACAGAGTCACTCTCTTCTGACTACATGTCTAAGAATAAAAACTGTTTAGCTGGGCCAAAGGTGTTATTTTCTCTCTAAAAGAACATTATGACATTAAATAGTGATTTTATGTATACCACTATACTGACAATTGTAGTCTTCTTCCTGGCTTTTCATAACAAGCCCAATGTATTATGTGATTTCTTTAAAGACACGGAGGAAAGTGAAGGAGTGTGTTGGCGAGTGCAATACACTTTTCTTACAATCACAATCAATTGCCTTGTTAACATCTGGAATGGGTCTTTTGTTCAGCTCTTGTCTGAATGGCGAGGCTGCAGAAAGCAAATGCAGCCAAATGACTTCAGCTCAATGAGGCTGGAGAGCTGAATTGACTGCATATAATCTAGAAAGTTAAAATAAATAAAACAGTATAACAAGCCGTTGCTGCCAGGCCAAACTGTGGAGAGTAATGTAGCAGAAAAGGAGGCACTAGGCCTGCTCCGAGTTTATCAGAGCCCCGGCCAGGATGTTGACAAGTGCAATCCTTATTTAAAGAATGAGTCCTCAAACGAGCGACGTCCAAACCGCCATTTTTCAGACAGATGTATCAGTGTAAGCTACTGATGGATGGACCTGCTCTGTGAATTCGATCAAGCTAACGAGGAAAGGCCAATCAGTGGCTTTGTTTTCTCTAAAAGGGAAACTGGTCCGACTGCTTTTCATTTACAGCCACACAAAGATAAATCATTACTCCAGCAAGCCTACGAGATAAATTTTTTTAAAAGAACACCACAAGGCTCAGAGCTCAGGGTGAGAACAAATTGAATAATTCTCAACCACAGGTACACAATATATAGTAAAGGAGAAATCCATCCGTTTCTGCACAGTCAAAGTGTTAAGACAGAAACAATGTCATTCATGTTTTGAATTGTTTATGATGATGCTGATAGTAGCCAGACGTGTGAAAATACCTATAAAAGGTACCTCACAAAAAAAAAATTTCCTTGAAAAAGTTAAAAGGACCATCTATTTAATGCCTGAGACATTGTTTCATGATCATTTTGGTCTTTACATGCTGAGCATTGTGCTCAATTAACATTTCTTTCAGATTTACTACTATTTAACAATTACCAACATTACATATAAAACATGATGAAATGAAATCAGAGGGTTAAGCATATTGTATTTCAAATGACACATATGACACACTTGTATTGATAGTTCAGTGGCAGTATTCTTGCCTGTCACACCGGTTTGATGTCAAGGACACTTGTTTGCACATTTTTTTGTGGGACTAATAATTCTATTAAACTATATTAAATTGTAACATTGCAGGCCAGTAAGCATTATTTCTGCTGGCAGGGGTGGCAAGCAGAAATAAAGCAAGGATATTCATAAGAAATAGGGGAAACCAAATGACCAGAAACTAAACACTTAATACAAAAGCAAAACACACTGAGGCCAACAAAAGAAAACAGAAACCTACAAAGAAACAGGAAGGTGCAACAACAAATTCAAGGCAACACCAAATGATGCACAACAGGGAAGCAGAGTAAACAGGCACAAGAAACAGCTGGGAATAATGATTTCAAAGATAGACCTATTGGAACATTGACAAGGGAGCAAGACAAGGATGACATAACAAAGAAACAAGGATAATGAGCACAGCTGGAGTGAGGAAACCATGACAGTCATTTACATTTACATTGTTGGGTTTAGTTTTATTCCATTCTTTTTTCATTCACATGTTGCCTTTGCTCAACCTCAGCATTTTATTGAAAATATCCCAAAATAGAACATGGCTTAACAAACATCAGTTCCTGTTCTGGTAGATGCTAGTAATGCATGGGTTGACCCGTCATCCCATGGGTTGATAAGTGGGTCGGATGGGTTTGGGTCAACTTAGAAAATTTTGTGGGTTCAGATGGGCTGGGTTAGGAAGTGACAAAGCCCTGTTCCAGCTAAGTTATAAATATCACTCAAAAACATGGCAGGTCAGGCTGGGGTTGATAATGAATATTTTTCGGGTGGGCTCGGTTGGCTCAGGTGTAGGTCAGAAAAACTCGGGTGCTTCTTTAAACATGTATACTTCACTCTCACACATTGCATTTATGGTTCTTTAAAGAACTATGCACTGAATAAAAAGTATCTTCTTCCAAGAACTTTATATGACACCAACGCTTTTAAGAGTTCACTCAGAGTTGTTTTCCCTTTTCTCTGTGTTTTATTTTATTTCTTTTCTCCAACTGAAGTTGTTTTGGGTGTTTTAGCGTTATAAGGAACAAACAAACAATTTTACTTGAGTGTGGTTTTAGGCCATTCTACCTATCTGTGACCCCAGCTGAGTGCTCAGCAATCGGTGGGGTTGTGGGTGATATTTAATGCCATGGCCATTCGGCTCACAGCTTGTCTTTAGTCTGCTTCTATTAAGCGCTGAGGCCGTCCCAGCAGTAGTGTGCTTTATGCATTGGAAATGTATACACTTAATGAATGTAGATAACCTATGAAACAATAAAAAAGAGGGAGTGCATAAAGTGTGAAGTCTTGGCACTGGTTTGAAACTACTGAATATAAATGCTACTAAATTAAAGATCAAACAAAACTACACTGAAAGTATTAATTCACTCATTTTCAGTAACAGCTTAATCCTAACTAGAGTCATCACAGGGGGGTACCCAGAGTCTATCACGGGGCCTGTATACTCACACACTCACATCAACGGTCAATTTAGAATCACCAATTCACCTGACGCGCATGTCTTTGAACTGTGGGAGAAACCGGAGAACCCGGACGAAACCCACGCCACTACGAGAAGAACATGCAAACTCCAGGACCTAGATTCAAACCCTCAACCTTGGAGATGTGAAGCAGCAGCATAACTCAGTGAACCGCTTATCAAGTCTTCTTACCAAATCAAAATTCAAAATAACGATGAACATCAGCTAAAAGCTTGGATAACACATTTCAACGCAACATCAATACCTCACAACAAAATGAAAACGTTAACTGAAACAGCAATGGGAACTCAGCAGTTTAGTAATTTCTCTACAGACTGCACATTTGAGTGTCTTTTTAGTACAGATCACTTTTCTCCATCTCATGAACTCATTCCTCTTTATCTGTTTAACCATCTTTTGATGAAGGGCAGCTGGCTTCCTTCTTTTTACTGGTGGACCACCAGCAAAATACAATGCATCCAGAGTAAAGTGCTTCAGTGATTGCGTGCTTACTGCGGTGGCGATCTGGTTTGTCGCTTGTTTGCGTCTCTTACTGTTAGGCCAAGATGCTATTCCTTGTAATTCTTTATGGTAGGCCTGTTATTTCTAATGAAGTGTGTTGTGGCTGTTTTTAGCAGCTGGTTGTCATTGCTGGGTTACAGCAGAGGCAGAGTGATACTGAAAGAGAGACGGTACTGGCACTATGAGATAATCACTTTGTTCTAAAGCTATTTTTTTACAATGCTCTCCCTGTAAAAGTACCAGAACAGCAGTTTACAATTTTACAAAATCACAGCAGCATATATGGTTCAACATTAATGGATAAAGCACAAAAAAAAACCCATTAATCCAGGTTGATTGTCAATACAGCCTCAAGTCTGCCGATACGTTCATGAGGTGAAGTGCATCAATTATTTGAAAACAAATCTGCTTATTGAATGTCAGGCCAATTGATTTTTAGCAGGCTGAATGGCATCGTGCAAATTGCAATGTGATTCGCCCTCAACCTTGGCAGTTACTAATCCAGCTCTAGTGAAGCGATGTGTGAAAGATAAGTCGGTATCCCTGACGAGAGTGTGTTTGTGGCCCTGCAGTCAATCTACTCGCGGCGGTGGCTCATTTGCTCTCAGCAGGCTCACCGTATCCGATGGGCAGGAGGATCCTCCAGGTGCAGTCCAGGTTGCCAGGGTAGTTGCCCGGGAAGCCCGGGCTCAGGATCACATTACTCATGTCGTGAAGAGTCCCTCCACACTTGGCTGATTCATACAAACACATGAAAAAGACCGTTGTCAAATTTCTCGCCATGAATTTTTCATGTTGGCAGCACGAGCAAGAACGTCATGCATGGGATAATATTTTTCCATCATATCTGCTGAGTTATGATGTGCCATATAGTGTGTGTTTATTGCACTGTCAGCCTTCTGCAAGGCATATGCTGTCTGGCACCAATTGTGCTGTGACTGACTTTTTTATTGTGCCTATTCTGCTCCGCCCTGCACTTTTTATTACTATTCCATGTACCGTTCATGTTGTCTAATGAGTAAGCTTTTTCTTATGCTGAAGAGGTATAATGTAAATTAAATAGTAGTGAACTAAACTGAATGATCAAGGGTCTTACCGATACACAGAGGAGGGGGATAGTTCCAGCGTCTTACAGTTCCTGGCATGCACGTTATGTGAGAATGGCCCTAAAAGAAGATAAAGAATTGAATTGAATTGAATAGTTATTGGCCAATACTTGGACAGGTCAATGGCTATTTCATAAATGAATTAAAAATCATATAGTTGTGACAATAGCTTTTTTTATGTAAATCTGTTCTTCCATATTTACAGTCAGAATTGTGCAAAGTGGTGGTGACGGGAACATGACGACCAAAGTGTTTAATGCTTATAAAAGCTACATCACAGAGAGTCATTACGTGAAATGATCATCTGAGACTTTGTTGTACAATAGCTTTGATATAAGGCTTTGGCCTTAAATGTATTTTATGGCAGAGAGGTACATGCACAGCATAGTAAAACAAGTATAACAGCCCCCCACACTATTTTACCATTATCAACATAGTGAAAAATGGTTATATTTGTGTTGCAGATATCACAGTATTTGTTTCCTATCACCAGAAGTCACTCAGCACAAGTCAGTGACTTACATATTCTGCAATGCACCATTTGACCATTTGATCAAACCACTGTAAAACAATCTGGTTTAGCAACAGAAGTGCAAAAGTAAAAAAAAGTTAAATCAGGTGTGTAGGTAGAGAAATTGAACATGGTTGTGATGAGAACTGGACTTGCTGTATTCTTCCCATATTTCACCCATATACATTTACTGTATAGTCACATCATTTAAAACAATTTGCATATTTGTAAGACATTTGTACAGTAATGCAAGAGTATGTGTGTTTGCATGTGCATGTGCGTGTGTGTGTTCATTCTTGTGTATGTGTGTGTGGCACACCCAAAATAGGTGACCACAGGTCTGAAAGTGTATAATACATAGTATATATAATATAATAGTCTCCTAGCAAAATGAGCTCTCGCACACTGTTTTTAGACAGTTCTTTCACAAAGTTTAATAAGCATGAATACGTTCACCCAACGTCTCCCACGCACACACATATACACACGCATAGACACGCGCGTACACACGGGCGCACACTGAGGGTACCGCGCGCGTATTGGCTCCTCTCGGAGCTCGGTCCCGAGTGGCATCATCACACACAGCCATACACTGTTTTTAGACAGTTATTTCACAAAGTTTATTAAGTATGGATACGGTCACCCAACCTCTCCCATACATA
>JBBJLR010000153.1:7127817-7140771 GCA_037577145.1 Brachypetersius gabonensis
GTGAGCTGGTGAGGAGAACACAGGTTCGGTTCCAGATTTCTCCTCGGTTCCTCCAGGAGAGGAGGAACTTTTGTGAACAGCAGCTCCTGATTTAATTTACTGAAGAACTGATCGAGTTAAACCAGGTTTCTGATGGAAACTACAATACTGGACTTCCACAAAGAACACATGGATATACTGTACATACAGGTTTATTTGCTATATTTAGTAATATTCATGTGCATAAATATTGTTGGTTTTTAGGTGCCTAAGATGTTTGCACAGTACTGTGTGTGTGTGTATATATATATATATATATATAACCATTGTAGCAGCTGCAGCAAGGGACCAACTCCACATGAAAGTCTCTGTATCTGAATACAGTTTTATTAAAGTCACATTTGGTTTAATGGTCAAAAAGTAATGGGAGCACTGTATGTGTTGGCTGGTTTTTGCATGGGTCTGGCTTCCCATTACTTTTGCTCATACTAAATAGCTCAACGTTCACGTTCAGGGGCAATCTGTGCGTTCTGGAAAAGTCCAGAACGGTCTTCCGGTGTGCAGCAGTCAGCACCCCGAGATGCGGCCAAGATGCGCATACACATTTTCACTACCTAGCTAAAACTTTGTCAATGAGCACTGTCAGCAAACGTCTACTTTATCAGGAAGTGGTCACTTGACCAACATACAAAATGTTCAGCAATTGCATTGTGCGATAAGGCAGTCCCAAATAGAATGCGGAAACTCACCATGATTCTGAAATATTAGTATTAGTGGGGTGCGTCTAAGGACAAAACATGGAGGGTTTTTTGAATGTAGCCTAAAAGCAGTATGAGGAAAAAATAGGAAAAGAATGATAAGAAGAAGAAAGAGAAGAACAGCAAGATGGATTTCAAGTCAAGTTAATTATTAACTGTGGCTGGAAAATGAAATAGCACTGAATTGGCAGTCTGTGACTCAGCAGTTTGAGATAGTGAAGTGAATGTCACCAAAGGCCAACAAACCAGGCTAAATTTCCATATAAAAGTCCTGGCTGCTAAACACGCTGTGTGTATGATCCAGCGATGAAGCGATAGTAAAGCTATGAGTGTCATGAGATCTCTAATAAAGTAGATGGGGAAATATAAAATCCTTAAACATGCTAACGCATTCTTAGCTCACATTGCAGTAAAGAAAGGCTGAATTCTTACAAACCAGCTTTATGTTGAGGAATCCCATTACCATGTAATAGATTTAGGGTGGAATGCTCCTTTCAGGATATTCTTCTGTTTTAATGGGAAAACTGAATTAGTGTTACGGTCTACCTCTATATACAGGTGCACCTTCTGAAAAGGGTGAAAAGACTTGGCCAACAAAAAAGTATCTAGCTCAAAATAGCTCTTATTAGACAAATGCATCATAGCAAGCTGTCCAGATGAGGTAAGTAATTATAAATATATCTTTGAACAATTACAAAAAAAAGACCTTGCAAAATTGTAATTGAATTGGGATGTGATGAGCTGCAATTAATCCAGTATGATGAAAAGAAAGGGGAGACAGGAACACAAAACATATCTGACAGTTTAATTAAGGGTATTATCCTAATGGATTTGTGACTAGAGGAAGAATGAAACGGCCGATTGTGACGAGAAAGCAAGCGCAAGACAAAAAGGCTGAGCAGACAGGCGATGGACGAGAGGCCGGCACACTTTAAATGGGCCACCGAACATCGCGTCAAATGGCGCACAGTTGTGATAATTCTGTCGTCGTGTTTGTGAATGTCTCTGGGCCAGCGCAATCTGCACGGTCAACTTTAACATAAGGAAGGCATTACAGTTTATCCCTGGGTGAGCTTGCATGATCACAGGAACACATCAGGTGAACTTTCGGAGTGCTTTCTGGGACAGGCAATGAACGGGTGGCGCAATGCTTGACGTGTACTGGGAGAATTAGGAATGTGGGGAAAGAAAGCTGCGCTGAGTCGGTGTGAGATCATGCCAGGCTGAATGTAGCTGGAAGCAGCCAGCTCTCCCCATAGGAGTGACCTTTCGCTAGTGCGCGAGTGCCGGACTGGGCTCAGTTCAGCGCAGGCATGTTGAAAGTGCTGCTGTAGGCCTGGCCACAAAACCCTCCACTGGAGGTACAGCAGAAAAAGATTAAGCCCCCCCTCCCTCTTAGGAGGACCTCGACCTCTATGCATTCCTGCAGTGAGTGGTTTGCTTTGTTTTACTCCTTTACTGCATAAATGCATTGTAATAATCCACTGTAGATCAATCTCTTGATTTCCAGTACAGGAAGAGAAAATACGGCTTTTCGGAAAATCCTTTAGTGTTCTATACGGCCGGTTAACACTAGAGTACTGTTAATGCATTGTGGAATTAATGACACGTGCATTAAAGTCATTGTTTGCGGCAGTCATAATATCCAGTCTTTCAATTAAACGCACACAGCTGTTAAGTTGTGGGAATCTTGTTGCTGTAATTAATAGGGATGAGGAGAAAGCAATACGAGGCGCCAACTGGATCCCAAAAGGTCTCTGGAACTGATACAGCTATTCGTCCAACTTTTAAATGAGGGCATTCATCTGTTGAGGATGGCACGGGGGCAGCCTTGGCCTGATCCCAACTTCACCACTTCCACAATTTCAAGGGCATAAAACCAGTGGAAGAGAGTGGCGGCGTGCTTTTTATTGTGATATAAAAAATAATGAGCTCGAAAGAATGACACAATGTGAGACGAGCATAGTCACCATGTGCTGCCAGAATGGACTGACTACTGGAACAAGCCATTAAAAAGGACTTAATGAAGAATTCACATACCTGAAAAGCTGCCGAGCTTCGGAGCAGTCATGTCACCACCGTCATAGATCTCTAAGGAGTCCCAGTTGTGCTCTGTGGCGAAACTCATGACTTGGATCTGGGAGGCGGCCAGGAAAAAGACATATAAGTTACAAAAACAGGCAGCGCTAACCATGTTCTAGTTCTAGAGTAAAACATGGGAGGTGGTGTTAGTGCAAGAGGCAAAGAAAAGTTCCTAAACCCCCATGGCAATAATAGAAATGTAATAAGCTGCCTCTCCTCGCTTACTGTCTTCATGAAACAACAATCTGATATGATGAAAAACACCAATGATCAACTTTACTTTTGATAATATTCTAAATTAGAGATGAGAAAAAGTTTGTTAACGCTTAGACTGCAACCAGCACAGATCAGAGCCTGAAGCGCAACAAATGGTTTATTTGTAATCTAACAGCAAAACAGCTCCTTATATGGAAGTTCCCATGTTTTGTGATGATGCTTAGGGTGTCAGACAGCACTCTTTTGCTGTGTTTATGCAAATAAGCTGAGCAGCAACTAATCAGATTGTCACATATAGAATAGTATGCTGAGGTACACTTAGACATGAGAGGTAATGGCTGCAAAAGCAAGCAATATATTCAAAAACACTATAATATTGAATTCAAATTTGTAAAACGATATTAGGCAGCCACAGAACTTGACTGCAGCTCTGTGTTGTACACTTTCCTCTGGGGAAATTAACCTGCTTGTGTTTTCATGACCCTGCAAGGCAGCCAGCAGTTCAGGTCGCTGTGATGAAAATTAAAGTGTTTTAACTAACTAACTAACCAACTAACTAACTAACTAACTAACTAACTAACTAACTAACTAACTAACTAACCATCCATCCATCCATCCATGTACAGTATCTATCTATCTATCTATCTATCTATCTATCTATCTACTTTCTTGTAGCTGTAGTTAAGCAATTGGGATGTTTCCGTCCACTCAGCACTTCTAATTTAACTTTACATTTCACATAAATGAATAAATAAATAGTGTGTTGACAATGTTGAACAAGACTGTAGATGATTTTAAAATAATTGTGAAATTAAATGAATAATGAATAATATTTTTAAAACTGTAGAATCATGCTCTGGGTAGATGTTAACTAGATCATGTGCTTGTGTAACAATGTACAATTGAATAATTGCTTTTAATGATTGAGTTATGACTGAATAATTGCTTTTTCACTGAATTCTTGAAATATTGAATAAAATGTATAAAAATCTATTTCAGTCAATCCACGTAAGTTATTATTGCAAATCATAATAAAAATGTGTAAATGTGGCAAACATTGGTCACAGATTTAAACATCGCTCAACCAATAGCATAATATGTTCAAAAGGGACTCAATGATGTCTCTTGTTGGACTGCAGCCAAAAGAAATGTTGTGGTAGCATTAATCTGGATTTAGATCATGCTGGCTACTCATCAGTGTGAGGTGATACAATGTTATTGTGTTGTATGCAATGTCTTTTTCGTCAGTGTAGCTTGATATTGATAAGCTTGGCTATATAAAACTGCTTCCAAAATAAGCCCATGTTATTTACTGTGCCGCCATCTGCACTGAGCCTATCTCACAACTCTAAAATTAGCTGGTGTAATTCAGCAGTGGGGCAGGTGACTCTGAGATGAAATGTGCTCCAGTCGGCCGCGTTGCTCGGCTGTGGCTTTACTCCTTCTGATGAGTTTCGCCGCGGACCTCTGCAGTACTTGCCTGGATGCCGGCTCCTTCGGTGACTGCGATTTTCCACACACAGTTGAGGCTGTTCCCATAGGGCTCAGGGAATCCAGGTGACAGGATGGTGCCTCGTCTTTCTGTAAGATTCCCACTACATGGAACTGCAGAAAGGGAAGGAAAGCAGAGAATTGGACGAAGAACAGGAGAGACTAGTTTCTGTCTCACCCTTAGGCAATGTGAATTATAACCATCATCCTACTAAAACTGCATCTTTGCATGGTTCAAAAAAAATATCTTTCTAGAGGCACTTGTGTGTTCACAAAAAAAAATCTAGCAGAACCCTTTCCTCCTTCCATTGGTTTTTAAGCCCCAGCGGAATGAGGAAGTAGCGCATACTCGGGTTTCATTAATTCTACCGAATATGGAATGATGCATATTTCACGAGTTACTGGAATGTGCCGACGGGCAAATCTTTGCCAAGAGAGTTCAAGAGGTGAGAGCAAATTAAAAAAAAAAAGATGGAACTGAAGAGAGAACTGAAAAATGCACATCAGCAAGTGTTTCAGAGGATCCAAAAATCATGTCATTGCAATCTGACAGCGAGTGGGTTCCAAAACAGAAGTCCAGAAAAAGGGCTCTGGGCTACAGGCAAAGCAAAGCAGAACTTGCGGACAGAAATGCTGTCAAGCCAAGAAATTTAACCCAGCGGCCTGACATTCGAAATCCTAGTTAACACTGCCATTTTGCCCTTAAGCCAAAACACTTAACCCAAACAATTGCTCCAGTGCTGCCAGGGAAATGGCACAAACCCGTTCTAAAAAAAAAAACAGTTCTCAAATGGGACAGAATCATATATGTTTGCAAAATCATACCCTTTAATATAGTGCTTAAGAATGATGTCTTTTCATTAAAACAAAACACTTGGAATACACTTAGAATACAGACATTCTTGTGTAACACACTGAAATGTTGAATTTTAGCATTTTACAATGTTGCTTGATCAGTATTTAATGTTCAATCAATTGGAATCACAGGTTCTACATCTTCATTATTTTCAACTTCCAATTTAGTGGCCAGTTTCAACCCACTCTCCCTCAACCTCATGATGTTACCAAGACTGGCTAGCACTGTGCAATGTGACAAGGGGAGAGGGAGGGCCATCTTTCCTCTTAAAGAGAGTGAGGCCACTGGGAGGCCATGGATGACCAATGCTTTGACAACTGCACCACACAGAAGACGCACCATTTTACCTTTTAACATTTAAAAGAAAATAAAGGTGCTAAAACATTGTTTAGTAAGTGCGAAACAGTTTTTCTTTTATAAAGAAGTTTCAGTGGATGGCTCTTTGTAAACGTTCTATAGAAACTGAAATTTGTTCATTGAACTGCACATCTAAGCCAAGACACATTCAGGAATATTCATTTTCTCCAACCCAATTACCTTAATTTACTTCAACTACTTGAAAGAATGATACGTATAATGGGTGTCCAATCTCATCCACAAAGAGCCAGTGGTGCTGCAGGTCCTCATTTAAAACAATTAGGACCACATCAGATTACACATTTTTAATCCAATTGGTTTCATTCTTTAAGATAACTGCAGAATGCGAACTCCTGATTCAAACCTGTAACTACTCTGGCCTTGTGCAGATTGTACACTTATACGGGCATATACGGTCAATAAAGCCCATCTGGATCATGGTACTTTTCTTAGACAGAAGATTCCTGAAGATCCTGTGTAGCAGTGGCTCGCTGGAATGGTGGGCCGCATGGGAAGTGGTCCGAGCACGGGGTCAGCCGCCCTACATTGCCCCAGAGAAAGTACAGGCTATGTCTCTTGCTCAAGGCTGAAAAGACTGTGCAGCATAAGGTCAGTGTTCAAGCTGGAAATGCCACCCTCATGTCCTAACAGTTAAAAAACCCGCCTGCCTTTCAGCTCTTCCTGATTGTGTGTGTTTTGAATTAGAGCATAAACAATGCTTAAATATTATTCATAGAAAGGCGGACAAAAGCTTACCTATGCAGGTGGGGATGGTGTCATTCCATTGTGCCAAAGCATTGGGGACAGCGTGGCACTTAATAGCTTTGGATCCCTGGAGGAGGTATCCTGGGCTGCACTCGAAGCGGACAATGGAGCCGGCGGAGAACTCGGAGCCGATCCGCCTGCCGTATCTGGGCTCCGGGATGGAGCTGCACTGGGTATCACTGGTGCGCGGCACGGCTAGACGGACACAAATGGATTTCTAATCAAAATGGAGCAGATGCGCCGTGTGGCACCTCATCCACTTACAACGTACAAGCCTCCTTTATTTCCCATGTATTTCAGATGAAGCACTGTTATTGTAATTACAAAAAGCGAGAGCTGGCAGACCCCCACGCATAATGAATCAATATGAATGGACAGCGGAAATGGACCTTTATACCAGGGGCGTCATGCACCCAATTTTCTTAAAGAGAGAACAATTTGTGGGGTCTGACAGTTACATATGTTGTACTACGTGGATACAGTCAAGCTGTTATCCAAAAACAGTAGACAGGACACATGTGGAAATGTCTTTGTAGGAGTAAAATTGTCAACAACAATTGTAAGCAGGGGAGAAGAGCCTTTCTCCTCTGTAACACTTAAGAAGGAAAGCAGAGTAGTAACAAACATATGGTGTAATTCAATGCTCATTATTTATCACACGTAAGGAAATTGTCATCATTCAGACGATACTGTATTTATGTTTGTTAATACACAAGCTGACTAGTCTATAATGAGGTGATCATTTTGTCTGTACAGTCTTGCTTGGCAGAAACAAATCGCCATTTATTGACATTAAAGCCAAAAGAAAAAAAACAGATATCTTGAACATATAACATATGCAGAATCTAATACAGAATATAAACCAAGTGTATATGTGATTAATTCTATATAATTATATTGCATAATCATACAATCATACATCCCTGGGCAAACTATGTGTTGTGCTGAAGTAAAAGTGAGTTAAAACATTCATAGAGGGAACACACCTTAAATCTGTCATTTCATAAAGAATGTGCTTAACATATTAGAAACATAAAATCGAAAAATGCACCATATCTTTTGCACATTCTATTTGACCTCTTTCCAGTATGTTACATTCAACAAATAAACAGCGATTATCCATTGCTGTTTATTTTTTGCACAAGTGTATTCTCTGTGGAGGATGTGCACTTACTTTCACTTAGAAAACCAACAAATCATGTAATTTGCCCAAGGGCTACCAAACTTATGCACATTATTTGAAGAGATTGCACAACAACAACAATGATGCTTGCCCTCTAAAGGTTATTTATTCTTTAAAAATAATAAAAGGTGATGTGTCCATCTCACTTAAATAGGCACCAGACCTCTGGATCTAAACCCATGGCGGAGCTGCAGTGCTGCACGGACATTTAGTTGGATTCTGATGCTTTTTCATAACATGGAGCTTTGCAGCATCTTTGATGCCGCTTCTGCTTGTTTCTGACTTTCATCTGATGCTTGTGGATGTGCAGAAGCAGGCCGGGAGGACTCAGCACCATCGCTCCGCTGCCTCCATGTGCCAAATGAACTGTCCTAACTGTCAGGGAATATTTCTCACGCCCCCCACCCCCCTCGCTTACCCGCATCCTATGCCGTGCACCATAAAACAGCAAGGAGAGATAAAAAGAGACAAAGTGTGCACGCTATGGACAGCTATATGCATGCGGCAAAATCTGCCCATGAAAAGATCCCTAATAGATCAGCCGTTTTTACGAGGCAGCTGACAAAGACAGTTTTAAAAACGCATGTAATTCACACATCTCATTTATGGCTCCTTTCAAATCGGAGGGGAGAAGGGGAATGGCATCACGTGCCCCACTGTACTTTGTCAGCAGCTGAGTTATTGTGCTATACATTTAATTTACATTCCATACTTGTACATACATGGAGTTACATGGCCCAATCGATTGGTCGTTACATTTGTTATATTTAGAGAATTTATATACATTTTACACCTTTGACTTCGAAATATGACAAAAATGATGGCAAGGTTATCTTTTTCTTCCTGAAAAACTTTAGCAGTGGCTCTCAAAGACTTTTCAAAGCCAAAACATAATAAAATATCACCTTTTTTAGACATTTCAAAGCCAAAACATAATATCACCTTTTTTACACAAAAGCAGTATCAATTTAAGAGAGGGAAAAAAAGGAATGTAAGAAGAGTTGGGACTCTGAGGGAGCAAATTAAAATGGTGCCTTAGTGACATGTGCCCCCAGGTTTTGCCTTGGGAATCACCCGCAAGGATCCCACCTTTGCTACTCTCAAGAGAACCACTCAAAAAATTATCCCTCCATTCAACTTCATTTAGAGGTAAATGCTTTATAAATTGCATCACAGTGCCTCCCCCCCTTTGTTAATTTGGCTCCATTGTGTATTGGTTATGACGCCGTGATTGCAGCTGCCAGCTCCTCCAGCTGAACCGCTTGGGTTGTTTCCCCCCCGGAGGCTTGGCTCAAGCATACTGATGAACACACCAGGCTCCCTAAGACCCCAGACCCTGTAGGACTGAATTATGCTTCTGCTTTTGAGAATCTGCATGTGTACACTGATAAATATATAGAAAGGAAAAGATACATAGCAACAGTTGCTAGGTGGATTTTAATCCTGAGGAAATAATGTATGTATTCCCACAACGCACAGCTGACATTTTAGATGCATACACAACTCCACTGCAAAGTATGATAGTTGCAGAATGCAAGCTTTGAGTCTTTTGGCAAACCACACCATTAGCACACAGATACCTCTGGTTGCTAAAACTGAAGTCATTTCATTTGCTGTTTAATGTTCGGTGGTAATATGTTTGAGTGAATAATGAGTAGTCTGCTTCCGAACACTTTTATTTGGAAGCTTAACAAGCCAGTAATTGGCATGATAAAACTTTGCTGGTCCATCCAAATCTCATTTCATCAACTATGAAATTTGATAAAATGGTGTTACTATGGACAACCACTTCTAACAAGACCTATTCACAAGAGATTTGGAGTACTGATCTAGAACCAGTTTTAGCTCAATGACCATCATAAATATGGAAAAACTGATCCAAGATCAGTCTGCTTAGAAACAAATGTGGAAGTCTCCCTTTATGCGCTGATGGATGCATAGTGAGCGGTGTGCTGCATTTGAGATTAGAAGATTAAATGCAGATCTTTGTTGCCTCTTTAAGGTGACCTGTTATTTCAAGAGAGGTGAGGGTGTGCGTACCTTGGTAAACAAAATGGAATCCCCTGGCGGAAGGGCCACTCTTAGTGGTGAACCTCAGCATGATCTGGTTTGAAGTGGCCAAGGGCAAGGTCTCTCCTGCAATATAGAAATATGCCAAATAATCATGTTTAACTCCCTAAGTCCAGCACCCCCCACCCTTCCCCTCCCTGGAGTTGCATGTGGCAGCAAATGTAGTGTAATAAACACAGTGCTGAGCTACTATATATGACGGATGGCTTAATAACCAAGTGTCCCTCCTGGACATGCTGAAAGGCTGGGGAGTGAGGAGAAGCAGCGCTGAGACGTCTACAGATTGATAGCCAAAGAAAAACTCTGTCTTTTGCGCAGCAAAGTCGAGGCCATGAGCCGTGGGCAGGATTAGGCTGCCAAAGATGCTCTGCAAGGGTTCTTTGACCACATCTTCAAAATAACATGTCGGGCACCACTGCTCAAGTGGGCATTCGACATATACATATACATCAAAACACTTAATGAAATGCACATCATAACTAAACGTCAAGCAGCTGACCAGATTCTAGCCGTGGTCTTAAACTCACCCTAAAGACGCAATTTTGCGAGCCTTACTGTTCCTGTTAGTCTCAATAAGAGAAGGTGGGAGTCTAAAAATACAAAACCACACAAACAGCAAGCAGCACAAAAAAGGCAGTGTAATTTCAGTGATATGGCTGATAAGCAGACTGCTCGGCTGAGCCTGCAGGGTTAAAAGCTCTAGTGTGAATAGACGGGCCTGGTGGGATTTCTGGCCTGCTGGGCTCAGTGGCTCAGACAGAAACACTGGGAATTTACAGCACATCTTTGGGGGATTATATTGTTGCACGACAGACCATAAAAAGCAGAAAGTATCAAAGTGCCATACAAATAGTTTATGTCCAATGGCCTTCATCAATCCTGGGAAGAATGCGGAATTAAAGGCTTGTTCCCTTTTAGGCGGTTTATTACCTTTCGCCTTTAATGGTAATATCAACAATAAATCCGCATGAAGCTGCGTATGAAACAAAAAAAAATATTTTAATAGGAAACTGTGAGGAATTAACAAAGTAGCGGGCCAGTGCGTAAAAATGACAATGACCCAATGAGCAATGAATTAACAAACAGACTCGCCATTACGAAAAAGTGTCGCGTTAAGACCTCTCAAGTAAGCTGCCGACTGGTCAAGGATTTGTCAGTAAAATGGACCCATGCACTGTAAGTTTAAAATAAGTGAAAATGATTAGCAAAATTGTGCTACAGCAACACTCCCACAGGGAACGTATTTTCCTCCCTGAATGAAGCCATTAAGTTTCGCTCATGACCTCCTTTGCTTCTAAATTGCATGCACTTAATTGTCTTTCCTGCTTGCTGCAGAAGGCGCATATGCCGGTTCATTTTTAAATTTTTTCCCAGCTCCCTAAAGGATTTGTGCATTTCAAAGTATATGCGAAGCAACAACAAACGCTGAGAACAATGTAAACTATTACTTACCGGTATGAGAGCCGGCCAGGGAGCTCAGCAGCCTGGCATTCTGATTGGGTCCATCAAACAGCTCGACCGAGTCATTCATGGCTGTCTGGAAATAGGCGAATTGTCCAAAGACCACTGAGGAGACAAAGAGAAATTGGCTGAGCATGTCACTATCATATGCACTACAGCGGGGGAGAAACATTTCATAAATTTCACTGCAGTCGCACTTTCTTCAGGCTGATGGCTTTACGTGTGAACAAAAAGTGTTCATCCATCAAGCATCCATCACCTGCCTGCTCTGGAATGTGCATTATCTCACTGCACTGTGTGCCTATAGTCGTGGGATGAAAAATGAATAAGCTCAGGTTGAATCTAGTACTACACATGAAGGTCACACGCTGTAACTTGTTCACTGGAGCAATACTTTGACAATGTAAATGTATGTATTTGGAACACACTCTACGTGTGGTTTCAAACACTGTAAAAGCACACTGATAAATGGACAGACAAATATGTCTAAAAGTCAACAGCAGCAGCCACTTTTAAGCCTGAGTGTTCTGTCTCATTTTTATAGACAACAGTATTGAACACAGTATCAGAACCACTTGATTAAGTCTATTCAAGCTTTCACATGTTCACATTTGACCAGCAAGCTTCATCATGTGGCTCTAGAAGATACAGTCAAGTGCAAAATTTTGCAAACCTCTGGTCTAATAACATTGTCATTTTATTAAGTGAAAATAAGTACATCTTTTGCAGACAAAACACTTAAATACAGTATTTTTTTTCTGCAGATGTTAGAGCATAATTTCTATTCAGTTGCTGAATTTAGCATGTAAATAAACAAACAAAAAAAATAAAGAAAGAACTACCAGTGCCATAACGTTGCCACATTACTTGTTTTATTTTTGCCCCCACTTGTAACATTAACAGTCAACATGACAATTAAACATAACAAAATAAAGGCTGATATCTCGAATTTTCTGGCAAATTTAAGTGTACAACAGAATGAGAACAGCTTAAGCCACAGCATGACGACTCCCTGCAGTGCTAGCTTTAGCCATGTTAGCTTCAGATGCAGTGCACAATGCCGGAACTGTTAATGTACTTTAACATCGACTTGCAGGTTCTGCAGGTCTCCGTGCTGTTTGTGTATCTAGAGTGAAGGATCTCTACACATGTGATGTGTGCCTGTCTTCTATGCTGCATGTCTATCATCTACCGCCCCTGCGTCAACGGTACCCCCTTTTATGAAGGGACTATAATAATTGGTTAAACCAAAAACCACTTGTCGACTTCTCTCAGGGGGCACTGACTCGTGCCTCTGAAGTCGAGTAGTCAACTTTTGTGTTAATGCACTAATATATATATATAATCTGGCTGATCTGTCCTGATCTGGCAAAATGACTCACAGTGACCCAAAATTCAAAATGGAGGTTTTGGGATCATCAAAAAGATGAGAAAATATCATTAAAATGATATCTTGGTGAAAGCTGTATCTTAAACGGTTGTCAAGTTACAATCGTTTGAATTATGGTCTGCAAGGCACCATTTTCCAACTGGTGGAAAATCGCATTTAAAGTTTTTGTCAGTTTTTCGTTGATATCTTTAACAATCCATAGCATTCAAAGAGATGCACCCAGTATTCATCAACAAAATTTTACTACAGGCATTTAGATACTTAGAAATATACATTAAATCAGACTGAAGACACATCACTAGAGCCAAAGAACTCATTGACCAACTTGATTCAGTCTTGCTGGCAG
>JBBJLR010000153.1:7140871-7168255 GCA_037577145.1 Brachypetersius gabonensis
GGCGGACACAAGGCTGTGAACAGGGCTTCCTATTGGCAACTGAAAAGGTTTTGTGTACATGATTTAAGCATTTTGATTGTTTTAAAAAGATCAGGGATTGACGTTTTAACACCATACTTGGATAGCTGAGATTGTGAAATTTCAGAGGATAGGCGAAAACAGCACTTATTTTTGGACATTCTTTTGTAAGCCATTTAAGTACATTTTAGCAATTATTTCTATGATGAAACTTTGAAAGATTAATTTTGAAGACAATTTCTTTCATATAAGACCAAAAAAGAAAAATTTATATTTTTGATGTTTTTCAACATCATCAGCCCGTATCTCAATAAATAGAATCCCAACTCATTACAGCAGATAGGTGCAAGTATTGAACTGAACATCTTTGAACAAGCTGCCTAATTTCCAAATGAAAGTAATCTTTAAAGTGTAATTGAATAATTCAAAGAAAACAAATCTCTTATTCACTCAAACAAAACTGCAATAGTTATCTTTGATGTACTTGTAGTAGTGTTTTGCCATCTAACCGGTCACATTGTAAGAGGAGAGTGTTGTTTACAATGTTCTCATGAAGCAGAACGTAGGAATTGAACAGATACTGGCATGGAATGGTTCTCATAATCATAGAGATGCTGATTTAAACAAAAAAATTGCTGTAGTCCTATTTTCTGGAGCTGTATATACGCTAATCATGAGCTAGCAAGCATTTTGTAACAATATTTATATTTTGACTGCCTAATAAGCTTGTAAGCCGGTGAAATTCACACAAATGTGTACAGTACAAAGCATATCAGCTTTGGAACATTTTTGTTTACCACAGAGTGTGCTGCAGGAATTTTCACAAACATCATTAATTTAGAAAAAAACAGCCTTCTTATTCCGTCTCTATTGGTTTTTTGTTATTATTACTCAACATGGTTTGAGGCAAGTATGTCATGATTTATGAACGTAGTTTGACCAGTGCTCTTTAGTGTGGTGTCAGCAACAGCTACATTAGCCTGGCAGCTAATGTAAAACTGAAGAAGCAAACTTTGGACTCCCAGCATCTTAGCTTATAAACTACATTTCGGATAAGCTGTGAATATGATTTTTTTCTGCACTTTGCTTAAAAATCCATGTTTATCATGACATGCAATGTGAGCTGCTTAGATTATTTAGCATATGACTATAAGGGCTATAAGCATATGACTATATGCATAGGACAGTCGCTGCAAATTCAGATTCCAGATGGTCCGACTTTACACGGCTGTGTACAGACTGTTAGTGTACTGTTTACTTAATGCACTGACCGCATGTCACTGTTTCTTACATGCTATACACGCTCGTCATGCTTTACCACTACTTTTACACCTGTAATGTATACAAAGCACACTGTACTTCTCTCCTGATCAATGTAAAGGTGATTTAAAGCTCCTGGGAGTGCCGAGAGGTCACTCACACATGGTGGGGGCAGCGGACAATTACAAACCCAGGGTGGTGTATGTCAAGAAGCTACGGCCCAGGTGAAGATAACTTCATTATTTTTTCTTTAATTACATATTTGCTCTCACCTCCAGCATGGGGCCTCCGGAAAACGGCCCAAGGGAGCTGGCCCTGTCTCTATGTAAATATCAGAACTGGATTTCCTCACGGCCCGCAGGCTTTCCATCTGCAAGGTTCCCACGCTGGAGCTTTAATTTACGACAAAAGCTGCTACAGGTAATTTTGTTGTTTGCATGGCAAACTCTAATTGTTTAATAACTGTTTAATACTGTAAACCTATTGTAAGTCTGTGATGGTTTATAACTAAATTACAGCTGCAATTAAAGCACTATTTGAGATGCATTCATTTTACTAGAAGAGATTCTGTAATGTAATTTGTGAGAGACTGTCTGATTTATGTGTGATAGTATGCATGTTTGATTTCCCCCAACATAGTACAGACATAGCTGAGTCTATTTTTATGTGTAGGAAACAAAAGGTATTTAATGGTAACATGAAAACATACATTTTGTCCTCAATTTTTTCCTGTCATTTGATTTTTCTGTCATTTTAAAGAGTAGGAAGTTTTTGCCACAAAACTCCTATATGCAAGTTAAAACACTTGCACACTGTAATGCCATCACAAGACTGGCATACCCCCAACCATGCCTTCTCAAGGGTGGTAGTCATGTGGTTGTGACAGTTGTAGCATACAATTGGCATAGCTGGTGTTGTTCTAAAACAGTGCTGTAGTTCAGCTGTCACTGTGAAATTTAAGACCAGCCCTACCACAAAGCAATAGATCAAGCAAACTCAGCGGGGCTAGCGAGCGCTAAAGCGCACAGCATGTAAACATTACATATCCTCTGCTGCATCACTCACTACAAAGTTCCAAACTGAATCTAGATGTAACATCACAAAACGAACTGTGTCAGAACTTCATAAAAGGGGTTTCCACAAGCCTAAGAATCTGGGTTTAGCAGATACCAGAAGTACATTACCTATCAGAATGCATAGTGCCAGCAGTAAAGAGTGTGGGGGGGTAATAATGGTCTGTTTTCCTGAGTTTGGTTAATGTTGATGCTACAGCAAGACATTTATGCAGCCAACTTTGGCAACAGCTTGGGAAGGCTAATCTTACACCATGACTGTGCCCCTGTGTTAAAAGCGAGGTCGATAAGGAGATGGTTTGATGTTTTTTGTGTAGAAGAGCTCAAATGGCCTTAACCTAGTTCATTGGGATGAATTGGAATGTCGATTGTGAGTCAGGCCTTCTTGAACAACATCAGTGCCTGATTTTCAAAATGCTCTTTTGACTGAAAGTGTGTGAATTCCCACAGACACACAAAATCCTGTTTAAAGTCAAAAGAATGAAGGCTGTTTTAGCCACAAACAGGGCAGCAGATGCTTATTCATGGTCTTGGAATAGGATGGAACTCACATTGGTTTGATGGACAATTGCCCACCAATCTTTTTGTCTATTTATTGTCAGAAGACATAATAACCTTTTAATTTAAGTGAGGAAGAATCTATATGGGACAAAATGGATCAGCTCTGGGATATTTTTGGTTTTTTTTTTACAGAGAATGATAGTTTGCATTTTACAAACACCATTAATTTGGGAGAATAAGCCTGCACAGGTTTGACCCAAAAATTGTTTTAATATTTAAGAAGCTGGTTAAAGAGCCATTGTTTACTGAGCTCTCCTGCACCGCTCAATGCAGTTCAAACAGCCTGCAGGCAGGATTTAGATTGGGTAGAATCCCCAGTTTAGCCTTTTGCCATGACTATAATTATTTATGAGGGATGTTTTTCATTATCTTGTAGCATTTCAGTAAATTTACCACCTTATTAAAGTAGAATTTATGCAATGGTGCAAAATAAGTAAGTAATTACAACATTTGCAATAATAATATAGTAGTAATACCACCACCAAAACAATAATAAAATATTAAAAAACAATAAGGATAAAACAGGTTATTTTCCATAAGTCAAATATGTCTTCAGTTGTAATACATTTATGGGATATTGAATATTGGAGGTAACATTCAGTAGAATATTCAAAAATGAAAACATTTAATTGTTGCGACCCTAGTGTGATGAATATGATCTGCTCTGCATTTAATGTGGCCCGAGACTACAAGAGGAGGCGAGCATGAATGAAATGAAACTGCTAGTGGGGTAGAATCAAAATAAGACCACCTCACTCGGGAGACTGTGTTTACTCACCAAACTCTCCAGAGACTGTGATGTAGTAAGAGCAGGTCTGGCCTGTAGTGTAGTTGTGTGGATAGTTTGGAGAAAGCACAACTCCCTCTGATCCCGTGTACTGACCACCGCAAGGAGCTAAAAAAAAGAGAAATGAGTGTTAAAAGCTGTGGCTAGCCATTCAATATGTCACAAGACAATCAGCGAAAGACGTGGATGTCGAGAGAAAATTCCTAACACCATACCATCAATGGAGTTCAATGAGGAGACCATTCAAAAGTAAAACTACTAGGACAGTAAGGAAGCTAATTTGCTCTTGATGACCACTTAGTCTGTCTTGTGCTGGAATACCATGCCTTAGGCTTGTCTACATGCTCTACACTAATATTGTTCCAGTTTCTTAAATGTCATATCCCATGCATTCCTTGTATAGTGTCAACTTCAGAGACAACTTAATTAAAAAAGAAAAAATTCCATGAATAAAGTGATGGCCTAAATTGCACTTGTCAGGAGAGAAAATGAGTCACTTGTGCTGCTCAGTGTTTTTATTTTTTTTTAAGCATTATTATTATATAATGTACATTGTAAATTGCACACAATTTACTTCAAGGACTCTTCATAGCTTAAGTACTTCCAGCAAGTTTCGATTTCAGTGTAGCTCAGATGTAATGGTTTATGGACAGATAATATTACATCAATGCAGTCTGTACCTGATAGACCGTGTCACTCTAAAACTCATACTGGATGAAGCAAGCCAATAACAACAGACTGGAAAATGTACTTACCTATCTGAATTGCTTTAGTAATGATTTCATGCTTAATTACCTTTGTGACATTGCTGCTAAAATGACCAGCAATCAAACCATCACAATTGCTCTACCAAAGTGTAGGGAAAACACACTGCAGCCCGCAACAAGTTTTCAATACCGCTCATTATTAACTTTTAGCCGCATAGTTATTATTGTCTTTTGACATTTGAGTTTCACCTTCAATATTAAGCTGGGACTGCTTTAAATGAGATCATTTAAACCCTGTGATGGAAATGAAATTATCACTGATCAGGATTTTGATGCCTTATGTCTCATGGAAACTTAGACTTGACCTGATAGATACAACTACATACACAAACAATAGCCTAGAGGGGCAGGCAGAGCTGACATGTCCAAGGTATTAATCAGAAAACAGTTTAAACATTCACTGTCCTTGAATTCTTTATCTTAGTACAACCATTCCAGATACAAATAATACCTTTTTCACTGGCTTCTAAATACAAGCCACAAGAGCCTTAGACAGTTTTCTTAGACAGTTTTGTTATCAAACCTAGAAGTATACAGTGAAAAAGTAATAATTGTTGGAGATTTTAATATTCTTTGACATAAAGAACATTAAAATTAGCATCAGTCCAAGATTATGTGGCCTTTTTAATGCGGCCTTTTGTGATTTTATTCATTTATTTTATTTAAATTTATGTGCGTATACTTCTAAGCACTAACATGTTTGGTTGGCAAAATAAATGTCGTCAATTCAAATCAGAGTGTCTTCTGTGTCTGGAATGGATGTACAGTACTTTTGAGTCTATAAGGTAACAATAATGTAATAAGATAACCATGTTTGAATTGTGAAATAGTTTTAACTAAAAGAAAAATTAGATTTTGTCTATTCTACTATCTACTATACTTATACTATATTGACTGGGTTAAATAGAATTGTATTACTAAAAAAGAGACTAAAAAAAAACTATCATTGACTAAAACTAGATGAAAATAGTTGTTCATAATTAAAATAACTAAAATAAGACTATTATTATTATTATTATTATTATTATTATTATTAAATAATAATAATATTAGGCTTCATATTGTATTTTATATCCGCTATAAATGTATGTAATTTATTTCCAGTATAAAAGCATAAAGCTTTAGGTTTCATGGCAGCTCAGCCCAAAAAGCCTGATGTTATCTTGAAACTTCCAGAGATATAGTTTTGACTGATCAACATGTGTGAAGAGGTGAATGAGAAATGTTACTTTTGATCTCTCGATGGGGAGTTTTTTTAAATTGGTTATTATTACACATTCATGGCAGTGGTCTCGAACACACAGACAGAACAATACCCCCGATACAAATCTTCTCGCCAGTGCAGGGCTCAGTGACTCGGATACAACAGAGAGATAATGCATTAGTTTGCCTGTTGAGTTTCAGAGCAGTTAGCTTCAGCCAGAATCAATGACAGGACCTTTAAATTGTTTTCAGGCCAAGACTTAACGATAAAAGACAAATGTGGGACCTGAGGCAACATCACTTGACAACTCAGTGTTGAGAATTATGCAACTGTGCTAGCTTTACTAGCATTTTCAGCAATGCCTATGGAGGGATTCTAATACTGACTAAGAGTTTGGGCTTTCTATACTGGATCTTAAATCCCTGGTCAACCCAGCTTGTCAGTTTCTTTCAAACCAAAAGAACTCTGGTCTATGACCCCCTCACACCCGCTGCACGCTCTGCCCCTCCACCTGTGATCTCTCTCTCTCCTTGCGCCTTTCATCCCCTCAGCCTCTGCTCTTTGCTACGATGATCTTCAATTGAGATTCCCTGCACATCAGGCCTATGCTAAGCTTCTGGGCTCTGGCAGCCACTGGTCCGCTCCTTCATCTGCTCACAATGCCTCCATGAGCACAAGGCAAGGGGTGGGGGGGGGGTTAGTTGTGTGTGGACAGAGAAAAAAAAAGCCAGGGGTGTCAAGAATGCAGCTGAGGTTTCCGGTCGTATGTATATCAAACTCCCTCTTGCACCTTTGATCACATCATCTTCACCCATGCTCTCCTTGCAATGCCTGGAAGTGAAACACTCTTGGATGGGCACACATGCCAAAATGATGTGGTCATAAACATGATTTTAATGAGTGATGTTGATTCAAACATATCCATAGCTGATCATATTTTGTAAAACTAAAATATTTTTTTGCAAACTTCCTCAGGAAACAGGGATTTTGGAGCATTCCAATGAAGAAAAATTGCCATGTATACAGTTAATGTGTGCAAAAATAACTGGATTGAGAAGAGATGCCCCGAAAGCAGGAAACAGCACTAAGAACCCTGGATACAGATAAATGCAGATGCACTGTATGTCCAAAAGTTTGTACACATCTGCTTATTCATCTTTTCTTCTGAAATCAAGGGTATGAATGGGAAATGCAACCCCCTTTGTCACAGTGACAGCCCCTACTCTTCTGGGAAGGCTTTACACGATACGTTGGACCAGGATTTGATTGCATTCAGTCACATTCAGCCACAAGAGCATTCCTAAGGTCAGGTACTAATACTGGATTAGTGCGCAACCCATCCCCATGGCACCGGATGGAGCTCCATCAGTCCAAAGAACACAATTCCACTGCTCAAAAGCCCATGGCTTTATACTAGTAGACAGTAGATGCCTGTAACTGGAGATATGACCTCAGGTTCACATACAGATACCCTAGAACATCTCATTCTACTGGGCAATGATTTTCTATGGAGGAGAAAGAAGCTAGCTCGAACACCTTTGTCAGCAAAGGCCTTATTAAGGCTTGTGAAGTCATTCACTGTTAATTAACTGGCTGCCATTTGCTACTTTAATGCAGCCTAAGTGAAACAAGCACTTTGCAGAGGAATTGTATTTATCATAGCCTTGTGCACAACCATTTCCCAATCTGTACAGAGTTCAGTCTGGAATGTGCTCAGTTTTTTGCTTCTTATCAGCACCATCACCAATTACTTCTTATCAATATCTTCAATCAAAATCTGTCAATCAATTTGTTTGTCAAGTTCAATGTCTTCATATCAAGAAACAATGTGCAAAATGGTGACGTATAACACACAGGTGAATACTTGAAAATACTTTACCCTAGATGTTATGCAATAAAATACTAAAAGCCAAGCAGTTAATTATTTGCTACTGGCTTGATAAGGATTAATAAGGGCACTGCAAAAGCCTTTTTTAAATAAAAAAATCACCATGTCTTTCTTTGCTGAGGTCATTGGTAAGATACAACATGTAGACTGACTTAGACTCATGCAGACCTAGAGGCTTTCAATGATTTCCCAAGTTACTTACATGTGTGTAAACTAGGTCTGTAACAATGCATTGAAAAAATGTGATATCACAATGTACACTCGGCGATGTACATCATGCACATGTGGTGGAACTGCAGGTTTGAATAACAGAGTTTTCCAACAACCAGGACCAACAACCCATACACAACCCAGCTCAGCGCATCTAAAAAGTGTATTGTTACACTCCTAATGTGAAAGCATTCCAGGAACCATTGCAAATTTGTTTTCTATTTTAATTTGACATTTTCGCTTTTATTGCTCACGTTGCATTTGCTGTGCGAATACTTTTACTATTTTCTCACCACACCTTAAAGCTCTTCCTTTAGTTATTTACTTTCATTTACTCTTTTTTATATCCTAAATAATGAATAAAGAAGTCTGCACATTAAAAGAAGAAACAGTTTCTAGCTGAAACGCTGCTCTATGTGTGCCTTAAAAAAGCAAAAGTTTCCCATAATTACTAGCGAACCCTTTCATATTAAGGACGCTGGATTTTGACATTTTGTCCCCCTTTAAGCCATTCATCTCGATACTTCAAACTACTTCCTCATCCATATTAAATGTGCATATTGAATAACATGGTTCTTCCCACTGACACAGTGACAAGACTGAACACTGACATTAATAAAAGAAGCGAATTTAAGTTTTCTTTTTTTTTATTATTTGAAGCAGACCTCGGAGACTAAAACTGGCAGACTCCTTCAAACCTCACATTGTTGCAAAATAGATTGTCTTGTTGCGTGTCACTGGCCTTTTTGATGCACGCTCCGGTTACAAAGCCCTCGATCCGACATGTCAACGGGACGAGCCAAGAGATTTAGCCAATATTTATGTGGAGAGAGTGTGAGAAAATGGGACAAATTATCATCTCTGCTTCAGCTTCTTGAAAAAAGAGCTATGGCAGCCGTCAAAAAAGATCAAAATAATGTAACCTACATACACTAATGTGGAGCGCATGTGGCACAGGAGCTATTCTTGGATTTGGAGTTAACAATTGATCGGTGCTGTGGTAAAGTATGGCACTGGTTATGTGGTAAAGTATCGCCCAACATCTCCTCATCCATTGCGTGTCACGGTCTGTCACTGAGCACAGATTCGATCAGCAGCTTCACCGTGTTTGCTGTTGCGTAAGTGTGGTTCACTGCAGAAAAGGGATCTCGTCTTAATGCAGGCAGGCGATTCATTGCGTGTTGTTTGTAGCACATTTTTGGGATGACATCTTTCCTCCAACTGTGCACCCCCGCTCCTCACATACACACAAAAAACATATACAATATGTGAACAAAAGTATTGGAACACACCTCTAAATTATCATATTGAATTGTCTCTGTGTGTAAGAACTTGACTGGCCCGCAATGAGCCCTGACCTCAACCCCATCCAACACATTTGCGATGAACTGCAACAGAGATTGCAAGCCAGACCTTCTCGTCCAACATCAGTGCCTGACCTCATAAATGCTCAACAGAATGTTTGGCCACACATTTCCACAGAAACTCTCTAAAATCTTGAGGAAAGCCTTTCAAGAAGACTGGAAGCTGTTCTAGCTGCAAAGGGGGACCAACTCCATATTAAGGTCTATGCATTTATATCCTTATCATTAGAATCCCTCTTGGTGCAGTGGTCAGGTGTCTCAATACTTTTGTCCATATAGTGTATTCTACATACCAAATTTTTCACATGTCATTATCTCTAAGGAGCATCAATTAAATTTTGCAATAGCATGTCGTCTCTGTAGCAAATGAAGCCACAAAACATACACTTAATTACATTTTACAAGTCCACGTACAAGCTCTTTTGAAGTCTGGAGTCATGTTCACCACGTTTAGCCTTTCATCCTAGAAAAATATTCGATCTGAAGGACAAAAGTTAAGCTCCCCATTCACTAAATGCAGTGTTTAGGGGAAAGAGGCAGAACAACTTCTGGGTTCGAATCCCAAGACTACTTGTGGCACCACTGAGGTACCCTTGAGCAAGGTACCATCCCCACAAACTGGTGTTCCTGGCTGCCTGCTGCTTCACTTGGTGAATGGGTTAAATGCAGAGAGGAATTTTGTGCCGCTCACTGACTATGAAACCAAATACCTTAATTTTGCCTCGTAAAATGACCTTAATTTTGATCTTAATTTCCCATACAGGAAATCAAGGCAAAACGTGCACAGGTTATGGCTAAATAAGGGGTATAACTACGGAATTTTTGCCTTTTTCAAATTTGCCTCTTAAATAATTAAATCTGAATTTATGCCCTAAATTTAAGATTAAGGGAGTTCAAACTCATGCCTTAAATCTAATTTTAAGGTCAAATTGAGGGGTCGATTTCACAAATTGACGGCCACTTAATTCAAATTAAGGGGTTTGGTGTATTTTCAGGGGTATCTTAAGGTAGGATTAAGCACATTTTAAGTACATCGAGTTTCATAGTGACTGTGTGTGCTGTGGTGTGTTCATATATGACACTTTACACTTTCCTTTTTGTGTTTTAAAAGAATGTGACCTGTAATTTGCTAAAATTTCAGCGGAGAGCTTCAGGAAAAAAGCTATAGTGCTAGTTAACACATTTACCAGCTATTGAAATTACATGCTTGGTTGTTTTGTGATGGTTTGCTTAATTCTTTGAAACATGTAAACTGCATGCAGCTTCATTCTGTCCATCAGCCTGAATGGCTTTTCATAATGAAAGGCTTGTTATTTGAAGCCATATCAAACCTGTTGACACTGCGAGCTGCAGAACAGCACTGCAGTGATGACTGTGCATGACCGCTGCAGCGTAGAAATAAAAAGGTTTTTCTTTTACCACATTAAGGTCAGTTCTTTTTCAGTTATTTTTCTTCGGCTGAAATTTGATGAGTCGGCAGTCGAGAGTCAAGAAGTGAGTTAAAGATGAGTCATGAGTAAATCATTGTGTATTTCAAGTCACTGAATTTTAGTCCCCAACTCTGGCCCAGTCACATTTTTGCTGGCAAACGTCTGACTAGCCTGCTGGATTATCTAGAACAATGGAAATATAACATGCAGTAGATTAGTTAACTAGTTTGCAAAATCATGATCATGATGGACAATATAAAATTGTTTTAAAAATATAAACGGCCAGAGCAAGCTAATGCAGAACTGGTATAAGGGACTCATTTTAGTAATTCAGTTACAGGCCTCTACAGCTGTAGTGGTGCATCCCTCAACAGACCTGACCGACAGAGAGCAAGCCTCAACATGCCAAATCCTTCACGACTCAGTATTCCGGGACCTCATCATTAAACCCTGCAGCAATGACACAGCTAATCTAGGGCTGTCCCGAACAGTATTTTTCAGGTTTGAGTACAAACGAGTACTCAAATTCGGCTAAAAACAATAATACAGACATTTCATCGCTAACCCCCATTTCAGGAATATACTAGATCAAAACAGTGAGGTTGTAGATTTTGTAACAAACAGTTTTACGCATTATACATCCCTTAATCTTATTACCCTTTTTTTCCAATGGAAATCACTGTAATTTCATATCAGATATGGAGACAGATGAGCACCTAGAATGTAGCCACTTCAAAACCTAAAAGTTAGTTCACGAATCACTGTTTAATCATGCGTTTCCATCGTCAGTTCAGCGATTTTATTGAATGCAGAGTCAAGTTCATGTTCTAGTACTTTCAAACTAAATGCATATAGATGTTTAGCACTTCATACTACACATAAATCATCAGAATTGATTAGCTCCTCTGCCTTTCAGTGCTCAAGGGCTAAATGAAAGGGCTAATTTAAATGTTATTAAACCGTTAAAACTAGAATAAAAAAGATTATTGTGAATTTGTCCAATTCTCTATGTCTAAAGGTTGTTTGCAAGGTTGTTTTAATGTCTTTCTCGAATTTATGTCGCTATATTTTTTTAGAGAAGGATTGTCTTAAAATCAAGTCTTTAACTAACATTATGTGGGTATGACATGATTTCTTAATATAAACATAATGTGAAGTCCACCATTTGTTTAAAACAGTGAAAAATAAGCCTCAACCATGAAGGATATGTTTATTAGACAAGCACAAATGCATACAAGCTACACAGAGGATACACAGCCGCATTACAGGTGGAGTGATGGCGGTGAGGAGGAGAGAGCTGCAACCTGTGCTATTTATTATAAACTGGTTTATTGAATGTTTATTATTAATGCTTTGACTTATTTATTTACTAAGGACAGATACTTGGACAGGCTATCAATGGGCATGAAGCCACTGGTAAGCAGTGAGTGCTGTCTGGGGCCAGGCTGGACGCAGGCGAAATCCAGCACTTCATGTGTTTAGCTCTTGCATGAGCGTCATGATAACAGATGCGGCACCACCTGACCCACTCTCATCCATGAATACAGACAGACGATCACTAGTGTATTCGCATTAGTGGTCCGGGGAAAAGAGGCTACATTCATATTATAAGCCTTATTGCTCAAATTAGGTTTTTTTCTTCAGATCTGTTTGACATTCATGTATGTAAGTGACCCATATCTGCCTTTAGCGTTAACAAGTCATGCCCTGAAATGACCCCACATTAATCAGCTTTTTAACTTTGCATGAACGATCCACACGAGCCATGAACGAAAAAAAAACAAAAACAAATGAAGAATCTTGCAGCATAGCAAAGATCATCAGCTCTAATCACCCCTAAGCTGCTCATGATTAGAGGAGAAGGGGGAAAAGGCCACATGTTTTATTGCCTCTAAAAATCTGTGTCACACTGAAGCAAAAAAAACCAAAAAACAGGTTGTGTCATTTCAACCTGGTACTGAGAACACACCAGAGAGCAGAGAGAGAGAGCGAGAGAGAGAGAGAGGGAGAGGCACGACAGATTGAGAGGCAGAGACAGAGGACCAACAGAGGAGACAAGCACATTGCTATATTTTCACAGTTTAAACAGAGACAACGCCACACATAGAGGCCAAAGCATAGACTAGTCTTCCAAATCTAAATTACTCTGCACACTGTTATTCCCCAGCCATGCCATCACTCAACCTCTGGGAGGCGCCGTTCCACCACTCTGTGCCCCACATACTCCCCCTTTCAAAGCCATGGAAGATTCCTCATTCACCAGCACTGAGACAGTCTTTTAGTTACTATGGAAACGAATAAAAGATCTGTTTGGGTAAGAGGAGCTGAGAAAAAAAAGGTAAAAGAGAATCCTTCATTATTTAAAGGAATCTCACCCCTTTCTAATTAGTTTTGTTTAAAAACCCAAGGAAGTGGCTTCGAGTGCATCAGCATTCTGAAAGAACAGGAGAGAGAGGGAGGCAAAAATCACAGGCACGTACATGTCCACTCACCACTCACAGGGCCGTGAGCCCAAAGTAAAAAAGCTTCTCTTTCTCTCATTAAACTTTATCAAACATTTTTTTTTTAAAAAATCCACCAGATCACCTTTGATGAAGTGGCTGACGCTTTCTAAACATGCGAAGTTACATGGCCATAGAGGTGCATTATCGATTTTTGGGAGGATTTTGAATGAGAATGTGCAGACAACCCTCAGTCATGGCAATAGTGAAAGGGAAAAAAAACATGTCTCTGGATGAATTTTTTTTTTTGCCTGAGCCGACCGTTGCGGGAGCAGAGCTTAACATTCAAATGGAGTCCCTCCTTGTCTCCCTCTTCCTGATCTGCATATCCGCCACAAGACTGCCTGCCTTCTCTGCCACTCTGAGCTCTGGAAGGGGGTGGTGGTGGTGGTGGGGAAGCAGACTCTTAAAGAAACGCTGCTTCTGTAGACTTGGATACAGCAACCAAACTTATACCAAGACTCAGTGTTATGCTAAACCTGAGTTGCTCTTTTCAAGCTGGGGGGAGTTTAAAGAGGTTATTTGTTTCCTCAATATAATGAAAAATATAATAATTATTGAATTCAGCTCACCCGTTACTTCCATTGAAGGGCAATCTTAATGTTTCAGCATACCATGATGTTTTTTATACAATGTTCTAACTTTGTTGACAAAGTTCGGAGGAAGAACCTTTTCTATTCCAGCATGACTGTGTCCCAGTGAACAAAGCAAGGTCTATACAGACATGGGTGGATGAGTTTGGTGTGGAAGAACTTGACTGACCGCAATCCCATTGAATGCAATGTCATTAAATTCCCTGTTGGTGTGATGGCCAGCCATCCCAATACTTGTGTCCATATAGTATATATAAAGATTGAATTGTCTTAGAAGTGATTAAATCGAAACCACAAACAGTATAAACACAAAGTAATATTTACGCCCTTTAAATCAGACTTTTGACTGATTTGACTTGGCATCACTTGTTAAAATAAGAAAAAAAAAAGCCTCAACACATTAAACTGTTTATGGGGGTGGTGGTGGCGTAGTTGGTAGGATACTTGCCTCTAGACCAAGAGGTCAGCACCACCACTTCAGCACCACCACTGGGTTACTGAGCAAGACCCTTAAGCCCAAGTTGCTCCAGAGAGACTGTCCCCTGTAGGTAGGGAATGGAAGTCGCTTTGGATAAAAGCGTCTGATAAATGTCGTAACTGATTTTATTGACTTTAATGGATTTTCCTCGTTTGATCCTTAAAGCCACCAGTAATAGTGTTGAGGCTCAACTGCTCATGGGCTGTATAGCGATTTGACAGAATCTATGACTTTAGCCCTCTTGCTCAAAAACAGCTTCAAAATGACTCTAGCACCATCTTCAGATAACGCACAGAAATAAATAAGCAGCAATCTAACAAAAGTAACAGGAAACAGTTCCCAATAAGAGCCTCCACTGTGACAAAAACCCATATACTGTATGAATAAGAAGACTTGGATTTATTAACTGTCTATATGATATATAAGCTGTCGGATGTCAGTAACAAAAAACAGAAACCATCACTGTGGAAATCACAAAGTTTTCATGTTCAGGCTCATGTGAGCTCAGTGTTCACATGGTGAAAATAATGTTATTAAATTACAAGCAATGAATAAATTCTGGGACTTTATTTTGTATCATATAGCTTTAACAAAGTAAACTGTTTTAGGTGTAAAAACATGTCTTTAGAATAAATTTAAAGAAAATATCATGCATTTAATCACACAATTGCAGAGACAAATAATATGTAATTAAATAGCATAATTATTATTTCAATTGACAGCCCCAATAGGAAGTTTACATGCTGCTAAAATGAGTGCTACATTTTAGATCATCCCATGCTGAAATAAAAAGGCCTGTCCATTCAGAGGTCAAAGTCCATTTAGAAAGGTAAACAGTTTTACTGTTGATGATGCAAATTGGCTTCAAAGTTGGACTTGACATGCTTTTGCATGCAAAATGTTTGGCCTTGAAATATCTGCTGTGAGCCCATTCACTGGAGTGAATGTCATTGAAATGAATGCAATTTAGCTTATACAATGCAGACAAAAAAACAGTGTGACTAGACCTAAAAACATCAAGTAATGTTATCTTGTGTCACCAACTGCACATCAATAAGACAAAATGGGATGCCAAAGGAATCACCACATTTGGAGTAAGAAGCAGAACCCAAGTGCAGAGTTAAGAACTAAAAACATGCTGGGAGCAGCAGGGTTAAAACTTGCCACAAGTGGGGCATGAACTTGCAACATAAGGTGATAAATACAGTGAAACAATTCTCTGCAAGTGGGGTTCGAACTGAGGAAGCACTGAGGAAGCAAGGTCAGTGCGTTACTACTTAGCCACTGGGTCTGAATAGTGACTGAGGCTCACTGGGAGGCCTCTTTATGTGGAAAAGCCCGAACAGAAGCAGAAACAGAAACAGAAGTGACCATGACAGACATATTTGTGGACCTGGACCAGGCAAACTGAAAGGTTCCCTCAAAGAAAAGTTCCTATCTGAAAATAAATGAAGACACAGAAATGACAGGAGATTAAAAACTAAGTTTTGAGAACCCAGATAGCTCCCAATGGTGCAGGCCGCAAAGGACTAGATCTGTGTAGAAAAGAACACAGGAGAGGACAAGAAGACCCAGGAGTAAACTCAAGAGCCTTTACCAAACTGAGGCTGTCTGAGTATGGTTTTGGAGACCTGTCCAAAGGTGCCGCTGATGATATTAATTACTCCTTCTGCTGGCCAGAGTGGAGGCAAACGGCCCTATGTGTCCCTCAAGGGATCATCCCGGGGCTGACCTCTCAGAAGTGTAATATGCTCAGTAATGTTTGAGACACAGTGTTTGATTTTGAGCTGGAGCAGTGCTTGCTGGAAGTTTTACTCTGTCTTCACTAATACTGGCATTAGTGAGATGCCATCAGATTAACAAAACAGTAATTTAGGGAACATTTATTGTGACACAAACTAACATTACTTGATGATAGTCACACTGCTTTTAAATGGAATATGTTGCTATACTTTTCACCTCATCTCACTTTGTACATGTACACAGCTGCTGATGACAATAAAGTAACCTTGAACCTTGAACATCAGTGCTCACTGCACACGGCTTGTGGTTTTTCACATCAATTATAATGTTTGTATTACGCCATACATGAAAGGCAGAGAAGGGATACCACTGTACCCCTTGTACCGAGTTTTGCTTCATATCTTTGTGCTTCATGGTTTTCAAGTGGCTCCTTGATGCCAGTGGAGCACTTTTATTCTATACACAGGAAAATGAAACTGGACACCCACTCTTCGGATGGTGTCGGTCAAATCCGCCAGGCTTTCAAAAGGTCTGTTTAGGAGCATGCACCTCTGCTGAAAGTGTCAAAAGAAGCCATTTGGTTCATTACCTGTTCTCCTTTAAGCTAGCACTTTTGATAAAGGAAGACCATTGTGGCTGGATATAAAATTGCAGTAGATCATCAGCGTTTTCTTGCCTGGGTCAACCAGACTCCTACTTCTCCATTAAAAATCTCTGAAAAGGGCATAGAGAAGGACCTCTAAAAGAATTAACCCTTAAGTCCAAATCAATGAACTACATGTTTTTCCTCCATCACTACACCTCCTGGCAACAGCATGAAATACATAAAATTACATTTTAATTAAAGTCACAATGTTCCTTTACATACATTGTGAGTGCCTTGTGGCAGATGACAGTTTTAGGTAAAATCAGTCAATGTTAGTTTAATGTCGATATATATCACATATTGCAAAAATAGTTTAATATAATATTAAAATTTGTGCATATTGGCCATCTCTAGTGCTTCAAAGGGAAAAAAATATTTACTCTAATGGCAGTTTTGGTTGCTGTAGAGTGATTTTTGTGTGACATATATTGCTGTGCTGAAATGCATGCTACTGCAGAGAGCATGGAACCCCTTTTGAAAAAGTAAACTTTGTACCGATATGTAAATTATAAATACTATATATTGAAACAAGAACAGGGTGGCAAAATGGCTAATCAATGACTTGGCTTGAAAAAGGCAGAAAATCTTGACGATAATGGTTGGCAAACATGACTAGACAAGTCATATCGTAACCTAGTTCAATTTGTCCCTTTCACATAGAAAACAGGGAAAAACTAGTACAAGCAGAGTGAGAATTGAACTCAGGTTTGGTGTTTATCAGCATTCTCACTTCTACACACTCTGTGTGGTATAAAGAACAGCAGGATTAGTGTGTGGTAGCTTATTGCTCATAGAGAAAGGGAAGAACAGAGCATTGGGCCATAATACAGAAGTCTTGTTCTTGGTATTGAATCAAATTCTTAACAATTATGGGCTATTTATAGACAATAAAAAAGCACTTTACCTGCCAGACTTGGACAAGGGTGATTTTTTGCCTACTATAGCGTCATCATGTGAACTACAGGGGCCGAGACACTCATGGTTGCTCAAACCGGTGCACTGTATGGTGCAATGACTGAGTTTAGTTGATCTGAAAATGTCTTTCCTCTCAAATAAGTACACTAACACACCTGTATAATCCACTTACTGCAATGAAGTGCAAGCCAACTGCACACTGTTCAGAGGAAAAATCAATCCAACACTCCAACAGCATTACACCTCATGTGACTACTGATGCTCATAACACCTGAGCCAGTACTGGTCCGCAAGCCGGGATGAGTTATTTTCACAGGCTAGTTTTCATCAGACATCACATCTATATGGATAGAATTCCGTTAAAGGAATATTTTGATACTATATTATTCTTGTGAATTAAATATATTTATTAAATACAGAAACCCCTCAGTTTTACACGCATCAGCATTCGCGGATTCAGCATAACACGGATTTTTTCTGAGAACCAAACTGTACCACTGGACTGGTGGCGATAATACACTGAAAAGTTGTCAACTGCCACAAAAGGAAGAAGAAGAAGCCTGCTGTAGCATGTAGCATGATGGCTCCGTGTCATATTTTACTGAACACCCCCCATTGTCAACAGTTATCTCAGTTTATTTCATATTAGTAAGCTGTGTCCTTTCTAAATAGGTGGGTAGAGAGAATAATTTCAATGCTTCTTTTGTGTATGAGTGTTTGTTTTCGCTCGCTGCACGGTGTTAATGCTAACTGCTAATGCTAACGTTTTTTTAAGCAATAACGTTTTCTGATTCTGATTATTTATTTACCTTTATATTTTCTTTAAGGGTAATGCATTAAATTGAGTTTAAAATGAAATTAAAGTGTTCTGGGAGCATATTTGCGGGCTTATTTAGGGTTTACACTATAAAAATAGGCATTTTTAGGCTTTCTTTAAACCAAAACACAACGTGTTTTTTCAGAACATGTGGGTATTCTTACTGTATATACATATGAATATACAAATAAATTAATAAGCCAAAATGTGACCTGTGATTGAGAAACACTGTCACAAAAAATCTATAGTAAAATAACACAAAATAAATGATTTACTTTATTAACATCTTGCTATTGCAATAACTTTCACTCTAAATTTTAGGGACATGTTCTGACATACTGAAGTTACCAAGCAACAGCAAGAGATATAATAAAAGTGATAAAATATAACAAACATTAAAGCGAAATACTTTAACAAACATGGCGATTAACATTGTAGTTCATCCAATTGCACACACATACAACTTATATAATAATCTCCATAGAAAACACTGGCAGTAAAATGGGAGCAGCCGCTCTTGAGGTAAAGATCACCATGCCCTATGCCAAGTATTGGATAGAAGGGTTTAAAGCCTCTCAGCACTGTGCTGTGGTGCAGTGGAACTGCATTCTATAATCATTGTATAATCCCCATAGAAAAGCCTTGCCAACATAACGGGACACCCTAGAGCAGCTGTATGAGTCTAAGGTCACTGTGCCCAATGCCAAGCATAAGCTAAATATAAAAAAAAAACACTGGAGCTAAGAGTGAATTTCTTTTGGAGGCTCCATTTAATTCATTTGGGAAGAGCTGGAGTGATGTTTGTGATCCAAAACTGATCATTCAGCATCAGTATCTGAGCCCACTAATGTTTTTGAGGCTGGATGCACTCAAATCCTTGCAGCAATGTTCCAGCATTTGGTGCAAAACCTTCCAGATCAGAAGCTGTCACTGCAAGAGGCATGTGGTTGGTGATGGGGGCGGGGGGTTGTTGTGTTGGAATAATTATAGGTATAATTGACTGCGTCTTCCATGTCATGTCAACCACCATGGTGGAAAATTAATGTTTCTCTATATATTTTCACCAGCCTTTCCAGGGGTTGTGTCACTAAAGGATTTATTCTGAGCAGAAGCCTTGAGGACTGTATGAGCATGAGCTTTTGCATACCAACAATTAACATCAGTGCTAGCTTTTCTTGGGGTAGTTCCCTCAAGAATGATGCATCACATACAATATAATAAAACTCCAAATGTTTGCCCAGAAAGCTTGCCTCATGAACACCCTGTGGATAAAACTATGTCTCCACCGCGGTGACGACATGTGAATGGAAGCCTAGGACGGCAAGGTGCCAGACACTCCATCAGTGAGGACAAATGCACAAACACTGCCAGGGTGTACAAATGAGGCAGTGCCTTGGTAAAGCATCGGCATCGCAGCACTGTCAAAAGAGGTCATGCAACTGGCGCATGCTGGAATCCGCCCTGCTTGACCTACAGATTGGGGTCAATGGTGTTCGCAATGCTAAATATATATTAGCACTGTGGCACTGTGTAGAGCAGCATAACCCTGTTGTTTTCTCCAAACACGCCGGCTTTATGAGGTAAGGCGAGTACACAGCAGGGTAAGAGGAGGCTCGCTGTGAGGGTTAAGATATCACCACTGAAAAACGACAAGCTATTCAAAATCCATTTTTAGTGGGCAAACATACAACAAAAGTTAATGATATCACTAAACTAGCTGGAATATATTTTTCTCTACAATGTTCTATTTATTCATTTGTTGGCTGATACATTATAACATGCATATTAAAACTTTTTTACTGTTAAAAATATTTTCAATGATCTTTGATTCCTTAAAGGATTCCTTAACATCATTAATGTCTTAAAAACTGAGGTGTCCTGTGTGTCTCACACTGTCTTTTCTTGACCCTGTAATACTGACAGAATTTACATGTTCACTGATAAATGATACTTTACAGCACAGTTCTAAAATCAGCTGTTAATAATATAATCCACATACGGGCATAAGTATTGGGACACACATATCTCAGGAGTTTGGCTTGGCCCCTTATATCTCAGGAGTTAAGGCTTGGTCCCTTATTTCCAGTGACAATCCAAGACATTTTGGATGTCAGCATGCTTCCAACTTTGTGGACACGGTCAGGAGACAGTGACAGTGGGCGGTCGCTTGAGGCCGCCAGGGTTCTGTTTTATATTTCCTGAGCACACCGGGTATGAGTTAAGATAATTATTTGTTTCAGCTGCTGGTGTGCTCAGGAGATAGGGTTTTTTGTATTTAAGTTCTTTAGGGACCGACAGAAGTTATAGGTCCACCACCATATTGAATTTGTAAGTTCACAGGGCTAATTTTGGAGAACGTTTTTGAGTTTTGTTTCTGGCCCGCGTGCCTGAATAAGTGTCTGCCCTCTAGATTTGGAGATGAGGAATTGTGACAGATGGACCAACCAGTCAAGGCACAGCAGACTGAGCAACAAGCCCCTGGAAGTATGGGGTGTGATCGAGAGTGAGGCGAGCTGGATCCGGCCGAAGGCTGGACCGATGTAGAGAAGTCGTTTCCCCATCGCCAAGTTGCTGGAAGGCGGGAGTTCAGAAGACGAGGTAGAGTACCAGGGCTTCTGGGGTGGCTGGTGGGCGGATGGCTCCCGCTGTGACTCACTGAAAGATGAGGAGGGAGATCCGTGAGTTGGAGACGTAGGAGGCATGGCAATTCACGAAGATCGCGCCCCCAACCCGCTCACTGGCTGCCCAAGAAGTCTGTGACTTCCTCTGGCACTCTCCCTTATAGGCTCGTGCCTGACTCCTCCCATGTGGCAAGCCCTCAGCAGGAACAAATAGCCTCATGTGTGGCCCCCTTGGGTCCGAGGACTCTCAGCACATTGGCCCTTTGAGGCGTTGCCCCTGCCTCCGACGCAGCCTAAAGTGCTGCCTTCAGAAGCTACGTGGTCTGACCAGCCCATCACAGAAAACAACAAGCAACAGCTACAGCAGCAACTGGCACCCCAGGAAGCCCGTACTGACAATCTGGCTGGGGGTGATCGCGAACATGATCTATACCCTCAGGCAGCAGTCTGGCCAGCCACTAATACCAGCTACTGAGGGCCCAAAGACCCTGCATGTGCTGGCACTTTAGGCGCCACCACTGGGGCATGTGCCGCCGAAAGGACCCAAGCAGCCACGCCTGAAAGTCAAGCTGCCAAGTCAGAGAGCCAAGTGAAGGTGCCAAGTCTAGAGTCTGCACTCACGAGCCACAAAGCTACGCACCCGAGTGGCGAGGAGGTTCCCAGGGGGCTCTAGCGTCCCGTGCCAGCACCAAGGGTCCAACATCCTGTGCCAACATCAAGTCTCCAAGACACAAAGACAGCGCAGAGGCTCCGGCTACAATTAAAGGCCCCAGAGGGAGCTACTAGTGTCACTGAGGCCAGAGAGAGGCTACCTGATGTTTGCGTAGCAGCAGGCAGGCTAGAGGCTGTAGTAGGCAGGCAAGAGTCTATAGCAGGCAGGTTAGACCCCGCAGCTAAGCCTCTTACCCCAGCAGTAGGGCCTCTTATCCCACCAACAGGGCCTTCAACCCCACCAGCACGGCTCTGCCTACAAGGACAGTAAGGGGCATCTCGGAGGGGGCTCCGCCCACAAGGACAGTGACAGACTCCCGGAGGGGGCTCTGCCCACAAGGACTTGGACTCCCAAAAGAGAGCATCCCATGGGATCTACACAGGCTGGCCAGGCTGTGCAGAGCACCGGTCAGGATGTCGTTCAGTGAGATGCGGCAGGGCTCACAGGACGCTTCCATACGCCTCCTCTGTCCTTGGAGTGTTTTGGGGGTTGGTTTTATGTAAATAAAGATGATTGAGAAAATGGAAGTCTGCATATGTGCCTGCCCTCTGTGTTTGGAGAAGGGGAATCATGACAGACACAAAGTTTGGGGAAGATCCTATTCTACTCCAACATGACTGTACCCCAGTACACAAAGCAAGGTTCCCACAGAAACTCCAAAATCTTTCAAGAAGAATAGAAGCTGTTATAGCTGCAAGGAGGGGACCAACTCCATATTAAAGTTTATGTATTTTAATTCAGTATCCTTAAAGTCCCTTTTGGCCAACCAATACTTTTGTCCATAAACTGGACAGACAAGTTCAACACATAAACAATATGATAAAAGTGTTTTTCAAGACTACAAACTAACTTTTGATGGACAATGCATATACTGTGGGCACTGAATATGAGAGATACAAACATTTAGGAGACTAGGTCTCTACAACAAAGGAGCTGTCATATCTTTGAATTATAGGGTTCTCCTGGTGTGGTTGTGTATGTGAGTATTAGGCAGTAAAAGCAGCTGAGCTGGGCATTGATCTGGCATACTCTGATGTGTGAGACAGAAAAAAAAGAATTGAAGAGAATGGCACAGAGTGTGTCAGAGAAAAGTGCAGGGTAAGAACCTGGAATGGGGGGACGGCTGTGGAGATAATGTCTGAGTGAGAGGGTCACTTGTGAGTGTCACTTGTCACCCCTTGAGCTGTCTCACCTGTCAATAGGGCACAAAAGAGCTCAGTCCTAGGCTTTTTAAGGCCACTGTCTGGCTCCCCCTGTGTAAGCCAATAGAGGCTGCGCTTGAACGCACTCGCTAAAGCCAATAAATAACGCTATTGGCACAGCGAAAGAACAGAACAATGCATGGAACCAAGGGGTAAATCAATTATCTCTCAGGATGACAAAAACAAATGAAAACAAATACTGTCTTTGATAAGGAGGCTGCTGTGGGCTTCTCCAGATGATGGAGCGCTTAATCAAATTAGCAATAGTCGATGCCTTGCATCTGCCTCCGTGAAATGAAAGGACGCAAAAATTAAGGTGGATCAAAGAGTTGAAAACCAAAAAAAGTTGCAAAAGAAATAAAGTCTGGAGTGAGACCACTGAATTTTGGAGTCATATTTATCTAGATAAGATCAATTGCTTTGTGTACACACATAATCCCCTTTATTAACAAAATCCTGCTTTCTATTTCAAACCACTGGGTAAAAATGTGTATACAGGGGTCCTCAATTTATGATATGACTCCATTCCTATGACTGTGGTGTAACCTTAATTTTGGTTTACGTTGTTATACACCCTCAGTTACTCACTTATTCTAACACAGTTATGAAATCATAATCTAGAACATAAAAATTTCGACATGTTCTACATATTCTTCGGTCGCACGCAACCAAACTAGTTCATCCACGTAGTCTGTAAGTATGGCGCCAACAGCCTAAGTCGAAACACTCACATCTCATTTTGAAAAATAATGTAAGGTCTGCAGAACTGGGATTGGGAATCCCTGCTCTACCTTATTAAGCACTGGTTGGTTTCTGACCACAAGGCTGTGAGGTAGCTTTCATTTGGGCAGTGGATCGTTCTCAACACAGCAGTTATAAATAAATGGTGGTGACTTTTGGATGTTTTGGCTCTTTTGACTGGGTTTGTCCAGTAAATCGCACTGCTCCTACCTTTGCATGTAGGAAGAGCTTTGTCCCACACAGGTTTTCCATCAGCTCCGATGATGCAGGTCAGCGTGGCTGGGCCCACAGTGGTGTATCCTGAGTCACACTGGTATGTGACAGTGGATCCGAGTTTGTAGTCCATTCCCGTCCGTGTTCCATTCATAATGTTTCCAGGGTCAAAGCATGCTTCCCTTGGCTTTTCTGCAGGAGCAAGGAGGAAAAACCACAACCATACAAATGAATAATTGTACTAATGCAATCAGTGCTCAAAGAACATTGGTGAGATCCATTAAGGGCACTTACAAGAAATAATCACCACTGCATATGTTAAAGCACTGCACCCACTCACACACTCCTGCTCAACTGTGGCCAAGCAGTACAAGAGAAAAAAGTTATGGCACTAATACCTGTTTTTAAATTAAGACAGCTTAATCCTAAATAGCACAAATCAGAAGTTGTTGCGGCCAGCAAGGGCGGGCAGAGGTGAAAAAGAGAAAGATAGATGGGTAAAGAGAATGTTGAAAAGAATGAGATAAAAAACTTAAAAACAAATAAGGAGTAAGATAGAACATTTAGAGAAAGATGCAAAGACAGACAGGGTGATTAGAAAGATAAAGAAAAACAGAAGGAAAGAAAACAAAACAGGAGGAAACAAAAAACAGCAAGAGAGAGAGAGAATGCTAAAGATGTGAAAAGAAAACAGGATGGGAGGAAAGAAGCATAAAGGAGCAAGAGAAAAATAATAAAGAGAAAACGAGAGGAAGGGAGAAAAAGGTGAGACTAAAAGCAGGGAACTAGAAAGAGAGAGAGAGACAGAGACAGAGAGACAGAGAAAGGGTGAGCTGAATAGAGATGTGAAGTAAAGAAAAGGACGAAAGGAGAGAGGAGGTCAGAGAAGTATAAATAAGGACAGACGGAGGGATGAGAAATGAAAAAAACTGAAGAAGAGAGGAAGGGAGAGAGAATCTTATATAAGGTGAAGTGGAAAAGAGAAAGAGGAAGAGAGAATAGGTTAGAGGAAAGAAAGAGTGAAGTGAAAAAAAGGCATTATAGAGGGGCGGGGAGAGAGAGAGAAAGAGAGAGACAGACAGAGAAAAGAACCACATTCAGAAGGAATGAAAAATAGCTTTAGGCAATTTGTGCAAAAAAGAAGGTCCAGCAGTGGCGGGGTGAACGAGGGGAGCTGGCAGGGGCAGCAGCAGGCTTGCCCCTGGGAGACAGGCAGTGGTGAAAGCTGTGGAGGTGGCGCTGGGAGAGGCTGCCAAACGGGATGACAGCTAACAGCCCACTTCTCCTTCTGCCTGCGCTTCAGGGACCACTGAAAGTGGGAAGAGGTGAGGAGGGAAAGTGTATCACTCCAATTTCTCCAGTGCAACATTATTTCTCTCAGAATCCACCAGCAAGTGAGGAATTAGGAGAACATGCAGAGAGTATCACGCTCATTCACCCAGTCTAAAACAGCATCATGCTGTCTCCAATTTAGGCATGCAACTGAAACTGAATGGCTTTTACACAAATGATCAGAATCAATCACTGTAGCAGTGGCCACCAGCCCTGGTTCTAGAGATCCACCCTCCTGAGAAACACCGCTTAATGAACTTCTTCAAAAGTCCCTAACTTCTGAAGAAGTAAGTAGCAGAGGCAGCTAGTTATATGCAAGTCAGAACTAAAGTATATAGGAAAGCAGATCTCCAGGATCAGGGTATGTGACCACCGCTATAAAAAAATCAAGTGTACCCACGCGAAATCGCTGTTCAGAATTCGCAGCCTCAGTCGGATTTTTTCTTAGAACCTAAACAATAATTGTTCACGAAAACAGCAAATATCCTCCATATTTTTTATTTTGTTTCATGGCAATATATAATTTCTTTATGCATTTTAGTATTAAACTATTAAGAAAATTTTTTTTTAATATAATTTAATATATTTACAAATTATATTTACTAATTTGTAATACAAATATTAACATAAATTCAGCTGCATTTCCATATAAAATATAACTCTATACATTTTTTAGAACTGTTGAGAGAACACAAAGAAAGCGCATCTTAGGACGGTAAAATCCTGGCACCCAGTGCCAGAGGCAGCAAAACAACCCCAAAACATCATTGAACCTCCACCATGTTTGACTGTAGGTACTGTGTTCTTTTCTTTGTAAGCCTCACTCTGTTTTCGGTAAACAGTAGACTGATGTGCTTTACCAAAAAGCTCTATCTTGGTCTCATCTGTCCACAAGACATGTTCCCCAGAAGGATTTTGGCTTACTCAAGTACATTTTGGCAAACTGTAATCTTGTTTTTTATGTCTCTGTGTCAGCAGTGGGTTCCTCCTGGGTCTCCTGCCATAGAATTTTATTTCGTTTAAACGTCGACAGATAGTTCGCGCTGACACTGATGACCCTGAGCCTGCAGGACAGCTGGAATTTCGTTGGAACTTGTTTGGGGCTGCTTATCCTCCATCTGTACTATCCTGCGTTGCAACCTTTCATCATTTTTTCTCTTCCATCCACATCCAGGGAGATTAGATACAGTGCCATGGGTTACAAACTTCCTGATAATGTTGCGTGCTGTGGACAAAGGCAAATCTAGATCTCTGGAGATGGACTTGTAACCTTGAGATTGTTGATATTTTTCCACAATTTCGGTTCTCAAGTCCTCACACAGTTCTCTTTTCCTCTTTCTGTTGTCCATGCTTAGTGTGGCGCACACACACAATGCAAAGACTAAGTAACTTCTTTCCTTTTTATCTACTTTCAGGTGTGATTTTTATATTGCCCACACCTGTTACTTGCCCCAGGGGAGTTTAAATGAGCATTACATGATTGAAAATCTTATTTATCCACAATTTTGAAAGGGTACCAAAACTGTTGTCCAGCCCATTTTTGGAGCTTGGTGTGTGACATTATGTCAAATTTGCTTTTTTTCCTCCTGTTTTTGTTTTGTTCCAATACACACAAAAAGAAAAGTGTATAGCAAAGCATGTGTTAATGCAATACTTTTCTGTGAGAAATACTTGATTTTCTGGAAAAAATTCAGGGGTTCCAACAATTTTGGCCATGACCGTATGACTTGTGTGAAGGTGAAGAGCCTTTTAAAGTTTAAAGAACCTCCGCATAATGTAACACTTAAAGATTTCACATCCTAAATCAGTATATCCAAGTGAAAGACCATTGGGGAATATGCATTTTTAGGAGTGTATAAAACTTTTACATTTATGTGAAGATTCTCATTAACTTTCTCTACCAAGATGCTCTTCTGTTGAAACAAAAGTGGCTATTTTTCTACGGCAGGTGCTCGTAAGAAACCTTTATTCTGAAGAGTGTATGCTTACATGCAAAATACCAGCAGCGGAGGTGAGGGTGGAATTTGAGTCTGTGTCAATGTTCCATAATTACAGGCGCTCCCCTTCTTCCCCTCATACCCCTAAAGAACGGACGCGGCCTGAATGAAACTGTTTTGATATTCGCGTCTTTCACTCAATAACTCAGCAAATGATTGTGCCTATTGGTGTGTGATGAACAATAATGAGTTGGAGATTGACTTTTGCAGGAAAAGAAAACATACACAAACACATGCACACACACAAATACACACACACACACACACACACACACACACACACACACACACACACACACACACACACACAC
>JBBJLR010000153.1:7168355-7184257 GCA_037577145.1 Brachypetersius gabonensis
CACACACACACACACACACACACACACACACACACACACACACACACACACACACACACACACACACAATAAATTAAAAGTGGCAAAAAAGGGAATATAAAAACAGACAGTGAGAGAAGAGAAAGCTGTACTGTTTGCTATCAAAAATGTCACATTCCATCCGCCACATTATGGCTATGAGCACATTAGACTCCACCCCAGGCAAGATGAGTTATTTAGCAGCGGCTATCCCTCACCTTTAAGGAGAACAGGCAAATGGACTGAGGCACTGCTTGCTTTATGGCCAGGGTGTGAGGAGTAATGAGTCTGCAGTGAGCATCAGAATCAATAGTGTTGCACCTCGTGAGCACAGGGGAGTTGAATCAAAGATGAAAGCCTTCGATTTCGACGCTGTAGATGACACTGCTGACCATAGTGCAGGCATTTTGTTACATTTACCGTTTAAGACTGGACCAAAAGAGAGGCTATCTCTGCTGCTCTCCTTAATACGATGTTTTTCATTGATGAAATTACCGATTTTCATTTTTCCTGTGACAAAAACTACCATTCCAAACAGGCCAACACATGCATCAGAGTATGTTTTACGTTTCAGTCATCTTTTACAGAGCATTCAACAATAAAGGCAGCAGCGTGCTTCTTTTATACAGAGTCAAATGCAAGTGTAATCACATCCCAGTCAAATTACATGCCTTCGTGATTTTCTGAGTGAAAGTAAGTGCACATCCTCTACAAAAAAAACTTGAATTTTGGTCCATTTTGGCTGAGAAAATAAAACACAACCGGTCACATTTAGGTTTTATTTATATTTAGGCTATTCATTTAGCAAAAAACAGTAACCAGGCACTTAGAAAATAATCAAAAACCTAATTTGACCAGAGGTATGTACATCTTTGCTTACAAATGTAAGACCTGATTTTACTTACTGATACATTTTTTGATGAACACGCACCCTTTGTGACTTCAAGGAGTGACACTGACGAATCGAGTAATTAGTTTACATTCAATTCAATTTGTTTTGTTTGCTTGTTTTCAGTGAATGTTGTCTTTCTGCTAAACAAGCATACACAAAATCATGACATTTATCAAATTCAAATGATTATAAAATATTTCTATTTAGTTAATGAAACTCATTTCACAGCTACAGTATATAGACAAAAGTATTGGGATGACTGGCATCACACCAACAGATACTTTGGGACAATGACACTGCATTCAAATACACAGACTTTAATATGGAGTTGTTCCCCCCCTTTGCAGCTATAACTGCTTCCACTCTTCTTGGAAGGCTTTCCACAAGATTTTGGAGTTTCTGTGGGAATCTGTGTCCATTCATTCTGTAGAACATTTATGAGGTCAGACACTGATTGTTGGACGAGAAAGCCTGACTTACAATCTGCATTCCAGTTCATCCCAACGGTGTTGGATGGGGTTGAGGTTCTTCCACACCGAACTCATCCAGCCATGACTTTATGGAGCTTGCTGTGTGTGCTTGGCTACAGTAATGTTGGAATAGAAAAGGTTCTTCCCCAACTCTGCCCACAAAGGTGGAGGCATGGCATTGTCCAAAATGTTTTGGCATACTTAATTTTTACACCTGTTGCAATGGGTATGAACACTAGAATTTAATAATAAGAGGTTTGTCCCAATACATTTGTCCATGTAATGTACTTTTGGCCTCAATGCCCAATTTCAAATGTGTTCCTAGCATTTCAAGCAGCAGTTCTCTGCATGTGGGGCTTCAGGACCAGAACTGAGAAAAAAATAAAATAAAGTTATTTTATGAATAATGTGAGGATTCGATTAACAAATAGAATATATTTGAGCAGGCCCTAGGCTTTCAACTAAAATAGTAACGACACTGGAATGGATTTTTATCAGCATATCCATTCAGATCCTGTCTCTTTAAAGGCTTTTAATACGGACTGGGCTAGTAGCCTACGCCGAGAGTGTGATTACACCCAGGGGCCTCGAGAAAGTCTCATTTCACAAGCAACACGGGTCAGTTTCCGTTGGTGCTCTGGATATTTCATTTGAAAAGTAGTTATGTGTCTGGAAATAAAACACAGCAGCTTTGTAGCCCAGGCATAGAAAAGAAGAAAACAAATTCTTCATCTATACATTTTATCTTACAAAATAAACACAGTGGGCGGGCTGTCTAAAATAAAAAGCCACATTACTGCTTTTTTGGGAGGGGGGGTGGGCACGCTGTCAGCCCTGAATTGCTTTGGCATTTCGTAAGTACATTCTTTAAAGAAAAGAGAAACAGACTTTGCCCCTGAGGAAAATGACTAGGTATTCAAATAGAAAGGTTAATAATATTGCAAAGTGGATGCACAATATTTGACTTAATATACAACACACACGCACACACACACAAACGCTGCTGCGAAACCACTTAACAGAAGCCGACTAATGACAGAATGGCTGTTACTCCGCCAAACACTTAATATGCTATTAAGCAGATGCATGGCTCTTTCGCTCTAACGTGATGCAAATTGTGTGACAGCAGAAGAAAATTCCACATTTTACTTCATGGAATGTCAGTAACGGCATCTTAAGTATATAAAGCGTAATGAGGCGTGGGCTTTGTAAGGACTCCACTGACCCCCATAAGCTTCTCTCCTCCCTGCATTTCCTCTTCTCTTAATGATCACAAAGCAAAATAGTACAGACAACTGCAATGGCTGAAGCATTCCACAGATATGGAATACACAATATGGAAAAAAAGTATTGGGACACACCTGTTTGCCAGGGTTCGGGCCAGACCCCTTCTTCCAGTGAAGGGTAATCTTAACGCTTCAGCAGACCAAGGCATTTTGGACAACGCTATGCTTCCAAATTTATGGACACAGTTAGGGGAAGAACCGTTTCTATTCCAGCATTACTGTGCACAAAGCAAGCTTCATAAACACATGGTTGGATGAGTTGGATGTGGAAGAATTTGACTGGCCCATAAAGAGCCCTGACTTCAACCCCAATTAACACCTTTGGGATGAACTGGAAAAGAGAGTGCAAGCCAGACCTTCTCGCCAGTGTCTGAGCTCATAAATGCTCTAAATTGCTCAAATTCTAACAGAAACTCTCCAAAATCTTGTGGTAAGTCTTCAAAGAAGAGTGGAAACTGTTATAGCTGCAAAGGCTGGACCAACTCCATTTTAAAGTCTATGTGTTTCAATAAGATAAGAGATAAAATAAGACAAATCTTTATTAGTCCCTCAAGTGGGAAATTTGCTTGGTCACAGAATGTCGTAAAAGTCCGTTTTGGTGTAATGGTCAGGCATCCCAACATGTTTCTCAGCATAGTGAAAGTATACCTTAAGATGCACAAAACTGCACTCTCAGATCTCACAGACTCTAAATACTCTATAAAAAAGGAATAAATCAAAACTCCTTAGTCATGAAGCAATGCTTGTTAGTCTAAGAAATCAGGGAAACGTAAAGAAAGCCTAGTTTTGAGGGAAAAGAAATCTCTATGAAAAATGTTATTCAGCCAAACACCACAAGCTAATTTATTAAAAAAAATATTATTATTTTAACATGTAATATAAGCTCATGGAACATACATTTCGTTATTATCACATTTAGGCTTCGTCACATGAAGCTAGAAAGGGTGATCAGAAGCTAAATATGTTAAGTCAACTACAACATTAAAGTATCAGCGTTTCAAAGTGCTATTTAAACTTCTATTCTGAAAGACCAAACTCCGGTCCAGAAGGTCCTGTCTGAGACTCTGAAGTCTTTAAATGCATTTGGGGAGCATTCATTTGGTCGACAAGGATGAGGTTGCATTGACTGATTTTTTATTGCTGTGGCAGAAAAATTTTGGCATGGTGGTTCACCTTGAACAAATGTTACCAGTGGAAACACTGCAGTACAAAACCCATATAAAGACATCATACAACTGTGTTGTTCAGGCAATCCTGACCGCTAAGTGCTAAGTTGAGAAATACAACAAAGCAAGACCAGGTGCAACTCTTATCTCAAACTAAGTCATGTCAAGTATGTCACATCAAACCTGACTTGAAACTAAAGAGTCAGACTAAGGTGTCAAGTGATTCTATATTTATTATCTATATTTATACAGCATAGCATGAAGTTACTACATTTATTAGGCATTATCATTTAAATTGTTCTGTGTGTTTGTGTCTGTGTGAGTCTGTGCAGTCACAATATAAGCAATTTCCAGGATCAAGTTTTTTTTTGGAGAAGGTATCTCAATAAGCCAGATAATTTTGCCAGTTTGTCTGATTTCTGTGATCATCTGTCATTTAAGGAATTCATTCTCTTAAATGTTATACAATATTTTATAACTAAATGTTTCAGAACACCCCCCCCCCCCCCCCACCACCACCAAAAAAACCCCAGTATTTTTTAATCATCAGAAAGGGATTTTCTTCATCTTCAATCTGGAGTATACTTTGACATTGCTATTGGAATTAAGTAAAGTGTCCATTTGTCGTACATGACTGTAGTGGGCATCCTCTACAGCGGATAGTGAACGGCATAAAATACTTTCTCTGCATTTAAACCATTCACCAAGTGAAGCAGTGGGCAGCCAGGAACACAGCGCCCAGAAAGCAGTGTGTGGGGATGGTACCTTGCTCAAGGGTACCTCAGTGGTGCCACTATTAGTCCTGGGATTCAAACTCACAACCTTCTGATTACAGGGGCAACTCCCTAACCAATAGGCTGCCAGCTGCAAGAATAATTATAACCAACAGTGCTAATGTTCATCCAGTGGCTACAGCAGTATATCTCTCCTCCATTTCCAGCTCCGTCTCATGAAAGGCTTGATGCATTAGCCTATGAGCTGGTTCAGGGAAGGGAATACTTAAACTGAACGTCAACATGACATCCATTTTCTATCATTTTCCATTGTGAGCAATGTTGAAAATGGACTAACAGTACAAATTTGTACAACATTTCCACATAAATAATAAGTAACAGCAACACCATTTTGTCTCCTTTTAGTTTATTTACTTTTGCTGATAATAACACTGTTCTAATATATTTTATTAATGTGGAAATGAGACATGCATTTGAATGAAACAAATTCACTGCATCACTTTTACAGTGTTTGCTGCATTATGAGCTGCTGCATAACAAAAGTCTACATTTATTGTATGTGAAAAAAACTTGGATTATAATTCTGGCGAACAACACTAACCCTGTACACTAAAACACGAAGGTGCTAAAAAAAGAAGTGCGTTGGAGTAATGCCACAGGAGGCCAATTCTGGCTCACTGAAGAAACTGTCGGTTGAGTGCTCTCTATTGAGGTTTTTTTTTTTTTAAGAAGGGTTAATTAAAAAGCCCATTCCTTTTTTTCAAACTTTGGTTTCTTGAATTGCATGCAGCTAAATTCCACTTGTTGCAAGGCCTCTGGCGTGACTCACTCGAACGCTGTCTGGAAGTCAGCTATAGTACTTGTAACCATCCCAGTTTTGAGTCTCAAGAAACAGCCAATCAAACTGCAGAGAATGTTCCACATGATCACTGGAAATGACATTACTTTTCCTGGCTGATTTCAGTTGACACATCATCAAGATGAAAATAAGTTACATGGAATCATTTGGAGTCATCTTAAAGTAAATTGCAGGTATGAAGTTATCTTAACTAGCTAGTTAGCAATACAGCTAAAGTTAACATGACAGCAGGCCATGCTGACCATGGTTTTATTGTTTTACTTTCTTGGTCAGATACATCAAAATGATATCAAAATATGAAGACAAATATAGTCACAGATTTGATGTATTTCCTACAAAAAAATGCAAGCTAGTTATCTTGTTAACTATCCGGGTCCGTGCCGGGGTTTCTGTCTCGGCATGGTTCGGGGTTATGCATGCAGTATGAAGTCACAAATTAGGTGGGCATTTGCGCTGTGAAGACTGAAAACCGGTGCGCATTTTGCATACCACAGACGTCTTTTCCGGCTTGTGTACCACTTATGTCAATCCCTGACTATAATGTTACATGCATTTTTAAAAAAACAATGTATAATGCAACTCCCAAACTGCAGCAAGTAATATGAAAGTTCATTTTAAACCAAGGAGCATTATATCTTTTTAAAGAACTTAGACAGCTTTATTGTTAAGAGTGCCATTGAGGGTGGGGGACTTGCCTTTGTACTCAATGGCGAATCCAGACATGCCAAGGGAGGCGTCGCTGCGGAAGGCGAGAAAAAGACTGTTGCCGCTGCTTTCGATGCGCTCAGGCACCTGGTTGCCCTGCAGACTGATGATCAGCCGCCCATTAGAGTCCTCACCCTCATAGATGTGCAGGAAGTCGTAGCTGGGCTCCATGTTAAAGCTGTGCAAGAAAGAAAGCAGTGCTGAACACTGACTGTGTTGACATTTTTCACTCTGAACATTCCATCACCACCAAGATAAAGAGACACCTAAAGAAGCTGGAGGAGACAGAAATGAGGGATGCAGCAGAATCGTCCAACTTGTTTTGTTTCAGAGAAAAATAAGTAGCCTCATTTCTTATTATTAAGGATGGGAAAAAATGAATGTGTTTAAAGCAGATCAATCCTCCAAGTTTCACTAAGGCAACTTTCTTAAAATAACAGCTCAGGAACTGATGAATACAGCAATGGATGGTGAGGAGGACAATATAAATGCAGATTAATAGCATAGGAATACAGATCCATTATATCACTGCGGTCATGGGTGTGAAAATTTCAGTGTGAAAATGCCAGCAGCCCGTTACATTGTGCTAATATTTCATGACAAACAGACCAGCACTAAATTTGGAAAGAAAAAATGGAACCAAAAAAACAGCATTGCATGCAAGTGGATGCCAAAAGCTTCCATTCCAAGTAATTCTGGAGCGTTACTATTGCTTATTTAACTGCGTAAGCCAAAACACTCATGTCGCAAAGTTTTAATGTGAGTGTGCATCGTAAACTTGAAACGTTGTATAACAAGACTGTCGTAGCCCGAGGACCCCCTGTGTACAAACCTAAAGACGTTTAAGTCACACTCATTTCTAAGAGTATAAAGGATCAAGAACATTTCTATGCAGTCTCCTCAGACAAACAGTGACAAATTGGTCAGACCTCCCAACTCATTGCTGAAGACTGTAGTGGGTATCCTCTACAGTGTTGGATCACTCATCTCCATCTCTGGAAGAAACAGCACAAGAACTGTGCCTGAGAAGCTTAATGAAATGGGTTTCCAGGGCCAAGCAGCTGCACACAGGCCTAAGATCATTATGGGCGATGCCAAGCGTCAGCTGGAGAAGTGCACAGCATGTTTCCACAGGACTCTGAAACTGTGAAAAGACATTCTCTGGAGTGGTGATATCAGGCTTCACTGTCAGGCAGTCTGATGGATTAATCTGGGTGGATGCCGGGAGAACGCTACCTAATTGAATGCATAGTGCCAACTGTAAAGTTTCGTAGAAAGGGATAGTGTTAAAACTACAGCATGCAAAGAAATTTTACAGAATTTCATGCTTTGTAGCTACAATTCTTTTCAAATTCCAGCATGACTGTGCCCCGTGTACAAAGCGAGGTTTGGTGTGGAGAATCCCCAGTGGCCTGCACAGAGCTCTGACCTCAACTCAACTGAATACCTCTGAGATGAACTGTAACATTGATTGTGAGCCAGACCTTCTTGTCCAACATCAATGTCTGACCTCACACATGCTCTTTTGACTGAATGGGCACACATTCCCACAGAATGTGTAGGCCATCCAAGAAGAGTGGAAGCTCTTATAGCTGCAAAGGGGCTGCCACTCCAGATCGATGTCTATGGTTTTGGAATGGCAATAAGTTCATACAGGTGTAATGGTAATGGTTGGATGTACACATACTTTTGGCCATATGATGTATACACAAGTCCACATACAAAATCCAATATTATTTAATTATTATGTCTATTACAAGCTTCATATAAAACATGGAACATGTAAAACATGTTTCACATGTCTGGTTTAATCTACTACAACAAAAATTGTTTACATTCAAAGTTGTTGGCTTAGTGTACCAATACACAACCACAATCCCATGGAGATGGCAGTAGAAATTAGCATTGTGGGTATTTTTATGATAGTGTATTGATATGAATGGTCCAAACTGAGTTGGCCAAAACTAACTCTAATAGTCATGGATCAGAATAATAAATATTTTATAACATTTGGACATATTAATGTAATATTAATGCTTATTTAACACATTGGAATTTAATGTATTGAGAAAAAATGCAAAACATAAAATGTGGCCTGTGCAAAAGTTTGTTTGTTATATTCAAATGTATGCTATTAAAAAGTTATAATGTGACAAAGCAATTATATGGTTTTAAATTATGAACAGCGGTGTGTATACTTTCTTGACACTTCAGTGTGGCTCAATTTGAAAGAGTTTCTAATGCGGTTTATCACTTTGACACACATCAGTATAACGCAAGCGCCCATCTGGTGGCATCGGAGTGGGTGGCCTCCGACCGTGAACGAGCACATTACCTTTTGAAAATTAGAGCGATGACAAAGTCCGGGTTGACTTTTATTCGCCAGTCACACTCCTTTCCTGGCGGGTAGGGCTGAGGATAGTTGGGTGATAGAATTACTCCAGCAGGTCCTGTCACATTGCCTCCACAGGTAGCTATCACAACAAGGAGAGAGAGGGCATGAGATGGCTTTAACATGAGGGCTTCAATAAATGCATGCGCACATATGCACATAAACTCACATACACGCACACACATACACACACACAGAAGATGAGCTGCGTTTGCTGAATTGATTACACAGTGATTACTCTAAGTTCATTATCTGAAGGACAATAACAGCTGAAGGACTCTGGGAACATTAGAAAAAAAAGGTGGAGATCAATAATGCGATGAATTATCAAGAAGATTTAGTGGCGCTGGGTACAATTATTTGGAAGGATATGTAAATGTCACTTCTCAATCTGGAAAGTAATAATTAATATATCAAATGCAGTGACCTATGCAATGACGACTGGCTGCCTGTCGCTAAGCATGAAAACAACCTTGGTGACAAGAGCTTAAGCCTTGGGTTTCGTGGCTCTTAAGAGTGGCTGAGAACATTGCAGCACTGTAACATGGCAACCAGTTTTAAAAACACAATCTCAATATAGACATTCTTTGATAAATGTGCTCCATGCTGCATATGTCTTCCCAGTGCATGCTACACAATACTTGTCCTCAGCATTTCACTGCACTAGGTGGTGGGAAGGGAAAAAAAGAACAGAACAGAAAACAATCAGAGGTCTAGGAGCAGGCAGGAGCGTGCACACACTATAATTTAGGAAATAATAAACTATCTAGCAGGTTGAGTTGTTCCTATAAAACCGTGCTCTAAGGAATGTTAAATTCCTCTACAAGCGAGGCTATACAATCTGCAATATCTAAAATCATATTCTAAACACAAGCGAAACAGGGTCTAGAGATATTGTTGGTTGTTAGGTGCTAGATTAACATTGCAGAAGTGTTTCATAGCATAATGTAATCACATTATCACATTATAATGTCATTAATTATTTTCAAATTTTGTTGTGACAAGAGTCTTGACTTTTGATCTAATCTATTTGCTTCAATGTCAAACAATGAAAAACATGGACAAGACATTTCTTCTTTCCACAACAATGTAATAATAATACGTACAGCCATGGAAAAAAATAAGTGACCACATCTTTTTTTTTTCTTCTGGTTATTGCTTTTGTGATTTGAGTGTGTTTTATACACCATTGGCCACACTTGATTCAAAATTCCAAACAAAAAAAATGTTTGGAGAAAATATACAAAGTAATACATAGAAATGTATTATACCTTGGAAATGTTAAACTACACCGCACTCTTACATTGTTCTACAATTGCAACAATTGTTATGTGTATAGTATGTGCATGTGTAACTCTGTTTCATCCCAACAGAAACTGAATCAAAAGTGAAGCTGCTGGAATACAGCACACAGAAAAGCTGCTATACAAACACTACTGCACTTGCAACACATATGGAGACATTTCTTATTTTTTACACAGCTCACAGCCGTAGTTCATAAAAGAATAGCAGCCTGTGTATTTTACACAAACACACTCTTATTTTTTTCCATGGCTGTGTATGTAATGTAATAATAATTATAATTATGTGTGAGCACGAGTGCATGCAAACGTTTGTGCACCCTTGGTCAAATGACATGTTCTGAAGTGAAAAGTACACATCCTCTACAGAGAACAGACTTCTGTCCATGTTAATGCCTAATCACAGTTTTTGTGCTGAACATATTGGAAAAATATACAAATATACAAAAGTTATGACTTTTAATATTTAAATATATTGAATAGAAATATAACTAGAGCACCAATATTTGCAGGAAAAAGCTCTATTTAAGACAAACTTATTTCTGCATTATAAAATAATTTCATTTGACTGGTGGTGTCTACATATTGAATACTGTAATAAAATGCTATTTCTGCAACAATTAAAATGATAACAATTACAACAAATTATAATTATTTATAACAATATATCTTCTCTTCCACTTAAATACACCAGTGTGGTATCATCTGAGAAATTAGAATCAATCCATACCTTTAACAGAAATTTGCTAAATTAGCTAATGACAATTAATAATAATTGGACAATAAAATGACAGAATGCAAAAAAAATTCAAAATTCAATTACACCATGTTATGTACCAGCAGTGACAGAAAGATTTATGTATTTCAGTTTATTTGGAGTCTGAAGTTTATTTCTTTTAGCTCTCACGCAACAACGTAAGACATAGATTTCAAGGACTTTTTAGCTACATTAGCCTTGTAGTTTCAGTGTAAAGATAAAGAAGCACACAGAACATGTCCTGGCCACTTGTGGAGCAAGGAGAAACTATTCAATTAAAGCAAAGAGGACGGCAGAGGAGAGCGCTGCTGAAACACAAAACATTAGTGGAACTGACCTATGCAAGTGGGCGGGTCAGGCTGCCAGAAGAAACGGTTATCGAGCTGAACACAGGTGATCTCGGACACCCCCTGGACCTGGTAGCCTGGGTCACACTGAAAGGAAATGGTGTCTCCTGGCTCCCTGCTGTCCCCATAGCGGCTGCCGTTTTGGGGGGTGCCAGGGTCGTTGCAGGTTGTGGCAGTTGTAGCTGAAGTAATGCAGATAAATTTTAAATTAGCTTAACATCAGTATGGCATACATCAGAGACTGAGGGATCGGAGAGTGAGAGAGAGAGAGAGAGAGAGAGAGAGAGGGACAGACAGAGAGAGAGAGAGAGAGAGAGAGAGGGGCAGAGACAGCTGCTCTCCTCTAAATATGGCATGCTTTGAGCCTCCCAACAACTCAAATGACAGCATCCGTATGCATATGATCTCGGCTGCACATCTACACAGATACTGAAAAATAGCCCCATCGTATCGACTTTGTCTTATGTTGGACACAAGTTTAATTATATAGTTCCAGTGAGTAATTAAAGTCATTTCGAGCGTCATATCTCTGCAGCTATAGGCTGGAAATAAATAGATCAAAAATGAAACAACATCATTGCGTGTGAGCTGGGAACTACAAAGAGAATACAGGATATGATGACAGGGAGGGAGATGAAACAAGGGCGAGAGACACTGAGACGGAGCTGGAGAGAGAAAGAGTAGGAGATGCTTACTGGAGAACTGGATGGAAAAGCCAGACTTGCTGATGAAGTAGTCACTGTCGAACTGCAGCGTGAGAATGTTGAAGGTGCTGTGGGTGTCCTCAGGAAGCAGAGAGCCGCTCCATTCTTTCAGAAGGATCCCACTCTCCGTTGGGCCGTCCCACACCTTCAGGATGTCGTGGTCTACCTCCGTGTCAAAGACAATGAAGTGGAGACTGCAGGCAAGCACACAAGATCAAAACCCTTACATGTCAAGAGTTCCAAATGTTATTGATTACTGAAGCATGATTACATACACGAGTTACTTAAGGATTCCTGTATTGGCAGGTCCTAGTCTGCATGTCCAACAACTTCCCATTTGTGTTGGTGTCAACAGCCAACAAGACCGATGAATGCTTTTCATTCCCACAAAATAAGACTGTTTGCCTAGCAATATCTTTACACGTTCAAGTCGCAATAAAATTGAAATTATATCAGTATTAGTGGAAATTGATTCAATATATATTATCATCAGATAGCATCAGTTATCAGTTCGCATCAGTAATCACATATATTCCAAACTGATACTGTAAGACATAGTTAGTGCACTCTGAAATTAGTGTTCAGGTGATGCTCGGCTAAATGGATTTACAAGCACTTTACCTTGAAATTTACCATTGAACAATGTATTTCTATGTTAAAGAATACAATAATTGCTGTAATGTAAATGTCAACAGAATAACAGGCATCATTGAAATAGCAGCATAAACAATGTCTACCACTGGGAAGTCCAAGTGTTTCTGCTAAAAAAAAAACATTTTGCAGATTACATTGCCATTATTTTAAATATAGTCAATGTGTGGCAACCTGTGTTTTTTATACCATTTTATTCAATTGTATATTTCCTACAGTATACAGCAATCAATGTTATATTTCTTCATAATGGCAATCCTGGTATATTTGATAAATGTTTACGTGTTACCATTAGCACTAGCAGTTGCTAAGTACCTATAAAATTTAGGATGTAGACATCAGTCCACAAGAACAACATGCCCCTGCTATCAGAATTGACACATTTTGGAATTTCTATTTTACTTTATTTCATTAAGCAACAAGTGGACCCAGCATGCATGTGGGTCCACAGGTCATTCCACTCTCACAAATAATGACTGACTTGTATTTACATACATCTTTGCTGGTTGGATGAAATGATGAAATTCTGATTTAAAATTGAATAATATGATCAGGGTTTAAGAGTTTAAACTTGTAAACAATGGTCTTGGATTAGGAAGGTAATGCTTGCTCCATTCTTTAAAAAAATCATGATCCAAGTATATCAGATGCTCGCATATGACGAAAATGTGCTACATCAACACGACTGCGGTCTTTCAGTTTATTTCTTTTGGCAAGAATTAGGGTGATGTATTACTTTTTGTTTCACATTCCTGAAAAATGTAAAACATGTAAATTTAATGCTATTTAGTGCAAAAAAGTTGGTAAATAGAGGTCAAGTTTAAACTTAAAGTTTAGTATTAAGTCTTAAGTCTGGGGCAGCTGGTGGCCTAGTGGTTAGGGTATTCGCCCTGTGATCAGAAAGTCCAGGTTCAATTCCCAAGACCACTAGGCACCTCTGAGGTACCCTGAGCAAGGTACCGTCCCCACACACTGCTCCCTGTGAATGGGTTAAATGCAGAGGTTGAATTTCATGCTGTTCACACTGTGTGCTGTGATGCGTTCACGTATGACAGAATGGTCACTTTAGTATTAAGTCTTGCAGTTCAATAATTCAACAATGCAGATGCCATTTTTACTCAGTGTTGATTTTACACCACTGGGTTTTCATGATTTTAAATAATTCCACGTTCTGGAATTATTTAAGCTGCGTTCTGGGCCCTGTCTCCACATAGTTAAGATAATCTCAACTCACACGTGAACAGCTAAAGCACACATCTCTTTGTGAGGTTGCGTGCCATGCCTTAGGGTCCCTTGGCCATTTGCTTGGTTTCAGCTTAGTGCTGTGCAAAATCTCAGCTCTGATTATTTAAACCCAATGAGACCATGGTCTGCCCTCACATCAATGATAACTGGCCCTTTTGGACGGGTGGACGGACATCTTTGAGCTCCCTCAGTGGCAGCGCAAGTGCAAACACAGAACTGTTTATTCAAATCCTTTATCCAGCTTCGACATTTCTGTAACAAGAGTGAAACGCTGAGTGTGAATTTGATGGGGGGGAACCCCTTTTCCATTCTGAAATAATGGAGTGCATCCAGCAGGGCTGTCAAATCGTACTACTGCCGCAATCTCTTCTTTAAACTGAATTGGCTTACCTGATGTTCAGCCCATTTTTGAGAGCCTAATTGGCTTATCTCTGCTTGTGTTAGCCATTTTTTTCTCTCCCCTGCTCTTACGATAATGGACTTGAAGTAACAGATGCCAGCCGGCGGCAGGTCTCGTAGCAGGGCAGTGATGCAATCACCATGCCATGTTATAAGTTGTGTGAGAATTGCTTGGGAATTAACGGAGGTACAGTGAGAAATCCACAACCCATTGCCGAGCCAGCGCTCAGAAAGGAATTCATGGGTTTTGGTACCTGATCGTTTTTCCTGTGTCTGCTTCAATGGACCAAGTGCAGTGGAGGTTGTTGTCGTAGGGGGCCGGGTAGCCTGGTGACAGGATGCGACCAGATGTGGCACCGCTGATGTGGCCTCCACACTCGGCTGAGCAAGGATAATACAATATGGACAGTTACTAGACACACACTCGCTTTTCCACAGATACTAAACATAAAATCTTACAATTTTACAGTTTTCTCTACCACAAATGTAACAGCTAGGCTTCAACAAGAAACGCACAGTCATTTGTTCTCTGAAGTGGCACTTTCTTTCGAGGTTTCATTCAAAACACATGTTCTTGTCACATCTTCACCTTCACTTGTATGACAAAGTGTTCCAGAACACCCTCAGATACATTTAGCGGGACATTGAATGAAAATGTACTAAATAGCAACGCATGACCCTTTCGTTCCCAATCAGATCTTTAGGCTGTAACCTCTCAATACAGTGAATAATACAGTGTCTCGTAAAAATAAAAGTGCCATTGTGTGGCAACTGATTTTGGCATGTAAAATGTATGTAAATGATTAGGTAGGTAAATTAGCTTTGTAGCTCAAGTACAAAGCACAAAAAGAAGCAAATTTCAGACACCAAACATGAAGTGCCTACATTTTTGGAGAAGAGAATGTGGTATGAAACTGAAAGTTTACCAAACCATCACAGTAACACACTTGGGTAAAAGTGTCAGGTGTGTTAGAGAACTAGATGTGTGAAAACGTATCTGCAACATGGAGAGGTTCAATGAGTAGGACTGCTTTTTTTCACATTCTAGAAACTAGTGAAGACATACAAACCTTGAAATAACTTAAGGAATGATACAGTGAAGAAATTGCAAATTATGTATTTAAACAATTATTTCATTTTATGTTTTAATATTTGATTTTATTTTACTTTTATTTTAGAGACTATAAAGAAGCACCAGTTTATCTTGATGTGACTTTCATCACTCTCAGCTCTCCAAACCAAGAATCAACTCAATCTGCTTTAGGGCTGAAATGATTATTCGAGTAACTCGAATGATTCGATTACAAAAAATGTTCGATTACAAAGAATTTGCCTCGAGGCTTCGTTTAATTTCGTCACCAAAGTACACCTGCCGCGTGTGACCCGGGGAACATGCTATTTTTGCTGCAGGGAGTAGAGTTTTTTTGCACCGAAGAAGAGCACACAGCTCAGAGCAGGAGATATGAAGTAAAACCCACAAAAAAAAAAATAAAATTTTATCCTGCTCCTGCGGAATTGACGATTCCCACCCATTTCCGCCCGCTTTCCCTGTCGCTCCCTCCCGCTCTCCCGGTCATATATGAAAATATATAAAAAAACGGTTAAAAAACGGTCAGTGTTCTGTTATTGTAAGTTAGTGGCGCACACTGGCTGTGAAAAACAAAGAGAGCCGCAAAAAGCACCTCGAGTCCTCATTCGTGTAGTGCATAGAAAACGTGACGAATATTGCCAACAAGACAAAATAGGGCGGCAATATTATTTTTTTAGTCTGTAGCAGAAAATTCTTAAAGTGCATCAATTTTCCTAAAAATTTAAATAAAATTTGAATCCGTATTTAAACTGTAAACAAGTTTTGACCATTTAATGCAAAAAAAAATTATCAATAAATAATAATTAATTCAAATTGATCAGCAACATTTAAACTCAGGAACACAATAATAATAATAATAATAATAATAATAATAATAATAATAATA
>JBBJLR010000153.1:7184357-7216548 GCA_037577145.1 Brachypetersius gabonensis
GTTGCATAACCCACTATTGATATAGTTGTTTAAAAACACAAAAGTATGATTTATCCGATTACTCGATTAATCGATGGAAAAAAACGACAGACTACTCGATTCCAGAAATATTCAATAGCCACAGCCCTAATCTGCTTTAACATTCTGAGAATCTTCATCTGGTCCTCAAACTGTCTTCTACACAAGAGACTTGAAGTCAGCTGAAAGGGAAAGGAAACAGCCTTATTATGTTGACTTAATTCAAACAAATGAATATAATGACCGCTCTGGGCAACGTCATCCATTTTCCATGCCAAAGACCTGCAGTATATCTCATTCAAGCCATTTTAATTAGGGCACTGAAGCAATGCAGAACTGCACCACATGTCTCCTTTCAAGTGTACACATTCAAAAAACTGCTTGGTTGGTTTAAGGAACTAATGGCAGATGAGTTCTGTCAATTCACAACAAAGGGAAATCCTTACTCTTCCTCTCAGAGCTAAGCACTGACCTTGTAGTTTCATGCAACTGCTCTTATAAACACCTCTTATGGATGTACCTTTAGCCTTTAGCTTAAATGGCCATACATCAAATCATCACATACTGAGAGTGTTGCAGGTTTTGTTTGTACACTGACCAAAGAAATCAAAATGCTTACACACATATGTTAGAAGGGTACAAGCACCTTGTTGGAGAAAAAGGGAGAATGTAGCAGTAAGTTAACCCAGGTAAGTCAGAACAGGAAAAGGAAGAAATGATCAGAAATGGTCAGGCTGCAACTGGCTAATGCATATCAAATAAAATGAAATTATCAAAATATTCCACAGAAACAAGTATTACTGTACGATAGCCCAAATTTATAGTGTGGTTATGTTACAATGTGCATTTTTTTCTTTACTTGTTTGTGGTTTGCACCCTATGGACTGAAAAGACAGGCTTCACTCCTGGGATGACCCTAAACATCAGATTTAAGAAGATTGTGAGAACTTGTGCTGCAGTTGACTATCCTTGTGCTGAGGGGAGCTAGCAGTCAAGCTTATGTAAAGATTTTCTGTTTGTAGCAGTATTTATTCTGAGCTTGGAAAGTATCATTGTGAAGTGCTGTCTCTCAGAGTGTACAGAATGGTTTCTGGTCTTTGACTTGTCCTTTGCACTGCATGGATGATCTGTCGTTCCCTTTGTCCCTGGACTACTTGGACTGATCGTAATTTTAGATTATCTCTGTGATTGCACTTTGCCAAATATTGACAAATAACCATTCGATGCTTCTTGTTCTTCATATTTGATTGATGTCATTACTGCAGTCCTGAGTCCTCTTTTTCTGGACACTGTATGAGCTTCACCTATGTTAAATGTCACTAAATAGATGTTCAGATACAGACTGCAGCCCATCTGTTGTCATACACAATTATTACCCTCTACCCCTTTCATCATTGGTCAGCTTCTGACCCCATAAGCGTAGCTGATCAGGTATTATTTAGATGGTGGACTGTTCTCAGCAATGACATTGGTATGGTATGGCATGTTAGTGTGCATGGCACTGGTTTAAGTGTATCTGGCACTGTAGAACACGTCAGTGGCACTGCAGGGTTGCGAATACTTTCTAAGCTCATTTCTCATTCTCTCAGAGCATCAAGCACTGCTCGACTTATGTTGCTCCCCTGCAACGTATGGGGCAGCTGGTAGCCTAGTGGTTAGGGCATTCGCCCTGTGATCAGGAAGTCATGGGTGCAATTCCCAAGACCGCTAGGCACTTCTGAGGTACCCTGAGCAAGTGTTGTTCACACTGTGTGCTGTGGTGTGTCCAAATTCACATATGACCAAATTTTCACTTTTTCAAAAGAACAGGAGGACATGCCTCAGTCTTGGCCCTTCACTGGTAGAATGAACTCCCTCTTCCGATAAGATCTGCCCTCACTGTCTTCAAGCGAGCATCTTGGTGACTAATTAGGCCCTTTGTTATTTCTTATTATTTTCTTCTTCTTCATAAAAAAATCTCTACTCTTAACTCCATGCCGTTCATTACTTCTGCTTTAACCTCTGACTTTTGCTTAGGTGTGTAACCTAGCTGGCATTAACTTGGTCAAATTGCGGATGTCGATTTAAGTAAAGCGTACAGGTTGAAGAAACATAAACGAAATGTAAAGTCTGCCAATTAAAAGCACATTGGTCTTGTGGCCAGGAACTGATGGTTTGGTCTGCCCCTGTAAACCAGCAAGGTGTTAAACCAGCTGTTTCTTACAATGTGGCTGGAGAGTGTAATTCATTATACTTCTATATACAGGAAGCTGCGACCATTATACGCACAGACTGATCCAAACTGAAGAATGGAAAATTGCAGAGTGAGTAGCAGCTAAATTTGCTCATTTAACAAAGACTTCATCCGACTGTTAGTAACATGACAGCGCAGACAAGGATCATCCCATTATGGCTTGACTCACAGGATTGTTTTTTTACATTGGCATTGTTATACCTGAGCAACGCTGTACTAATATTTTCCTCTGAGTGGGTTTTAACATTCATTACTCTACTTTATACACCACGGGAGACTTTCACTGCTTCCTGTGCTCTAATAAAGGAATAATGCTCCCTTTGAAAAAATGAATCACTCAACAAATCCAAGTAACATTCCAGTCTTGCACTGAACTGTTACACCTTTCTTCATCAACCAGTTTCTGAAGAGTATTTCTGCACACCCGTACTGTATAAGTAATGCTACCATTGCCCTGAGCTCGACTCCAGCATTTTCACACACTAAGACATTTGCCATGTGACATGCTGACAGCTGCGGTGACATTTATCTTTCTCAAGTAAAAGAAACTTTCCGAAGTCAGCTATAAACGGTGATGTTTCTGACAGGCTCTTAAACACGCACTGTTAAAATGAATCATATTTTTTTTTGCTCCAGTACATTCGGTGTGTTTTTGTCTCATCTGCCTTTGATACCATTTCTGTAGGTAATGACAAATGCTGACAAGCAGTTGGATTATTGGTGATGTAGAGCAGAAACTTCACATTCTCTTGCATTACAGGCAGAATGCTCAAAACACAAAGAGCATGCCTGAGAGAGCGTAATCACTCCAATTAGCACATAGGCACAACTGCTGAATGCACCATGGACTTAAAATTCCAGAACCCATTCGAAACTAAGGGTGTCTTCAAATAAGTCTGATGAAAAATGCTTAATTAGAAAAAGTAATAGGTAAGCGAAAAATAAACTGACATACAGTTTTCCACTTAACCCAAATGTACCAAATCAGCCAAGATGTTTGGTGTCTGAATAGAGCTACTTTAGTTTTGCACTTGGAAGACTAATTGAACAACATGCCCACATGGAACAACATGCCTACACACTTGTCGAGTTATTAAGTAGCCTTGATGAGGTGGCTTTACCTTTAGACGTGATCACTCATTTTCACTCATACAAGACCAAGCTTATTGAATGGGGAGAGACTAAAAGCCAGTCTTTTATTGCATCTGAGGTCAAGATCTTTCCACTAGAAGATGATTTTCCAACTTACTTTTTCACAGAAGTGTGTGACGTTATGAGATGCCACTTCAAGAGTTTAATTTTCCATCCACTGAACTGATTTCTTTATAAAATCTCAGATGGAGGTCAAGCTTCAGCTACTGTTTACAGCTAGGTTTTTATTTTCATCCTTTTCATGGACAACATCGTGTCATACAACGTAAGAAAAGTAATTTTATTTAAGATGTCAACCACTTGTCACAGTCTGAAGCATGTATGTGATTATTTAAACCCATTGCTAACTGATGCTCTATAAGCTCCTATTACTTGTTAGCTACATTAGCCTTGAAGCTCAAGTGCAGAATTAAAGAGGTAAAGTTTGGACACAGATTTTCTTAGCGAATAACTAAACAGTTCACAGTGTACTTCAGGTGATGTTGCCATATGCAGGCATGGATTTACCAATGCAGGATGGCAGTGACTTGTCCCAAACCCGGCGGTCTCCACTGAGGCAGGTGAGAGTGCTGCTGCCGTGCAGGGTGTAGCCCGGGTTGCAGCTGTAGAGCACGTACGTGTTGGCGAAATGGCCGTCATCTTGGATCTTGTAGCCGTAGTTAGGGGTGCCCGGTTCTTCACACTTGACAAGGTCAAAACCTTGCAAAGAACAGAACAGGAGGCGGGTGAGGTCATCAGAATAAAAAAGAGTTGTTTTTTTTCAGCGGACATCTGTCCACCGAAATCAACCCCCTGGCAGGCAGGGGCTGATTTTTGCTTAATAATGACATAAAGGTTGTCCTATAAAAAAGGCACCTGCCTGCTGCGATAGCTGCCGCCGCCGCCCCAAGCAGGCCGTTTCAAATTAATATTGCCACAACATATGCTCGGCTGAAAGATCATCTTTTATCTGTGCGCTTGCCCCGTAGCCATTCGACTCATTTTATCCCCGCACGTTCCTACTGCACGCTTAAGCATTTTCAAAGGCATTGTAAACCAGGCAGCCTGGAACGGAACTGCTGCATGCTCATCTACTCTGCTGCTTCTCAGCCGAACCGAGAAGACAATGAAAATGGAGGGAAATTATTATTTCACTATTATCGTTTCATTATCACCATTATCATTATTTTGTTAAAATGACTTCTGTGAAAATGACTCTAATTTGCATAATATCAGTGATACATTGTGCTTTTTGCAAACTCAATCAGTCACATTATAATCTCAGTTCAAAGCACATATAACAAAAAGTCATTACTGTCTGCTATTAGGAATTATTAAGAAGTCATATAATACCTTTACTTGCAGTCTTTTGTTTTGTTTTAGTACACAGTTGCCTGATCAACACACCAAACTCTTTGGAGAAGTGCTGCTGAGACTTTAATTTAAGGCAATGGTCCGTTTCATCTTTAACTTACCCAGCATACTCTCAGCTATATTTATTAAAAATGAGATTTGGAGCAGAAACACACTTGTTCCATCTGCACCGGGCATTAAAAAAGTGAACGTTCTTACCTATTTGTAATTAGAGCCTCAAAATCATTATTGTTAAACACAATGTGCACAAACGTATTGGGATGCCTGACCATTACATCAACAGGGACTTTTATGACATTTTATTCAAATACAAAGACTTTAATATGGAGTTGGTCCCCCTTTGCAGCTATAATAACTTCCACTTTACTTGGAATGCTTTCCACAAGATTTTGGAGTTTCTGTATGAATTTGTGCCCATTCATTCTGTAGAGCATTTATGAGGTTCAGGCACTGATGTTGGACAGGAAGGTCTGGCTCGCAATATCCTTTCCTGTTTATCCCAAAGGCGTTGGACGAGGTCGAGGTTGAGGTTCTGTGTGAGCCAGTTAAGTTCTTCCACACCAAACTCATCTAACCATGTCTTTATGGAGCATGCTTTTTGCTCTGGGACACAGTCATACTGGAAAAGAAACGATTCTTCTCCAAACTGTGTCCACAGTCTTGTCCAAACTGTCTTGGTATGATGAAACACTGAGATTGCTCTTCACTGGAAGTAAGGGGTCACCTGAATTCAATAATTATAACATGTGTTTCAATACTTTTATCCATATAGTGTATGTAATTATTAATTCATTATTCTTCATCATTATTGCCAATGCTTTGGTTCAGTCTGTTCTGTTTGTAGTTACAATATTTCAGGGTTAGCTGTAGATTGTTTTTACAGCCTACTTCTCATTTATGAACTGTAAAGAGTGGGAAGTGGATGGTACGTTTTGGCACATAATTTACATAAAAAATCAAATTCTTTTTTTTCAAGAAGGTAAGGAAAATGGCATTTCTCAGTACTATGAATTCAATTCAGTTTTGTTCCTTTAGCGCTTTATACAACGGATGTCACAAAGCAGCTCTATGACCTTCCAAGCCTTTTACAGAATCACTTACTCGTATATATCAGTTTGAAACCCTTGCTGGTTCCTGTCCCATTGCTATTAAACTCAGTCCACAGATGGTTGGAGGTACTATTGATGATGACATTGGACATTTCGCTTTTCGTGAAATTGCCCAGCAGTCTTGATGAACTGCCTTGGCCATCATAGACCTGTAAAAAATGAAGAGACAGAGGAGAAGAAGAGCATTATAAAGTGCTGGATTCCTCCTCTGTTGCTCAAGGCTTTGGTTGTAACATCTAGAAATGTTTCTGGAGACTCAGCCCTATGCATCCTATCATAATATTTATGGAGATTTTTTTTCCCTTCCAAAACAAAATGTTGAATGTGGTTGTCTGTGTGGATTTTTGTAATTGCTTTTGGATATTACATTCATATTGAGACGGCAGCCTCGGAAAAAGGAGGAAGGAGGAGGATGGGGAAAAAAGCAACAACACGGCAGCACGATAGGAAATATTAAAGGTCATAAATCAATGTCAAGCAGGCGTTTTCCACTTTTCTAGTGAGGAGGACATTGTTTCAACCCCTGATGGAATAGATCGTGTGACTCTAGCTTGCATGTGCAGAGCAGGCTGTAAGTTCGTGGAGGAATGGGAATCCAGAGTGGGCAGATGTTTCTGACTCCAATCTTCATAGCCACACAAAACCAAACCATCACAGAGTAAAAAAACATACCAAAAAAATAACTTCAGTAGTCATTCTTGATGGTGGAATTAAGCGCAGTCATCATTTTAACAAAAAAAAAAGAGCTTGCCAAGGGATGTGTCAGAATTAAGCACCTCATATCGAAAAAGATTTTAACGAAGTTAATTAGCCATAACACATTCATGGAAATAATGTTTTTGGGATTAACGGAAATTCCGCAGGAAAGAGACTATAACAAAGATTTATGTGCGTCTGATTGCCGCACAGACTCAACTCTGGCTACTTAATTAGTGGCCATAGTGGTCTTCAGGGAGCTCTGTTCTCATATGAAGCTATGGGCGCCTTGAGCACTGAGACTTAAATGAATCTATGAATAGTTAATGCCTTGGCTAAGTCACATGCACGGGTGCTCTGTGAATTACAAGCTCTTACATGTAAACCATGCGGCAAACAGCGGAGGGTGACGCAACAGCCACAACTCCACCATCAAACTTTTTCACTTTCGGGAACACAGAGCCGTTCAAAAGGCCTCCTAAATCACACTAAGCCGGGGTACCTAATTAATCTATTATCTCCTCTTAATACAGGAGGCCTTTGAGAGGTGTGTGCTGATACAGTGAGGAGTCTGCAGTGTATCAAAAATGCTGAAGGGTGGGAAGGAACCACACTTTGCCTTTATATTTCTGCTTGAGAGTAGGAGGGCAAAAAGTTAGTCTTTATTGTCTTAAAGGGAAAAAAAATGTCAACACATTTTTCTTTAGTTTTCTACTAAGCTGAGGCTTCCATCACACACTTCCATCTGAATCAAACAATCTCTTAAAAATATGCTTATGTGGTTTTGGATATTGAGTGACATGATACATCTGAGGTAAAGGAATTATGTAAATTCTATTTCTAAATAAAGTATTTTTCCTGTCACTGACATCTTTAGACGGCCCTGGATTTCTGAGAAGCTGTCACACAAACACAGATTGAATATGAATGGAATTGGAGCTGCAGTGAGGGTGATCAGCCATACTTGGAGAAAATCTCCGTCCCGGAGTTGGAAGGTGGTGGCTGTGAGCTGGATCCCTTTGCCGTTGTCGGTCCGGATGCGGTAGATGCACTCGTGGTTGTTATCGTAATTGTTTGGGTAATTGGGAGACAGGAGGACCCCCTCGCTCCCCACCGAGGAAGCACCACACTCGGCTGGCCAGAACATAGAGGACAGTGGGGAGGTAGAATTGTCCGGGTAGGGTGGGTTGGGCGAGAGAGAGAGAGAGAGAGATTTGAACAAGGTTAGAGTTGGCATTATAATGAATAAAAACAGATACATTTACTGCCAGCAAGCACATAATATCAAAAGCCTTTTTTTCATGTGATCATGATCATGCTGCTTATCACTGGTTACAATGCAAGTAGTAACAGTACATGAAACCATACAGATAGATTTAGGTAGGGAAGGTAAGGATTTGTCCTTATCAACATTTAGACCTGTGATCAGGGCTAAAACAGAAAAAAAAATCCTTCCATAAGGCGCATTCTTCGTACTGAGCCGAGAGGTCTGGCTGAGAACACTCTGTAGTGTAGGCTTGTAGGTTTACTGTCTCTCAACAACACCTTGTCAGCCAGTGTACTAGCTCTTGTTGGAGACAGATGATGGATGGAAAGAAAGAAGTTTGATTACAATCAAAGACCAAGTGTTGGTTGTCTTTTTTATGTGTTCTCATTGAAAAAGAAATTATGGACCGACCCAAAGTAAGATGTGTATATAAATCACTTAATGACCACCACCCTGCTATCTATGTAGTTAGTTAACATGTTGTACTTTAATCTTGTTTCATATTATGGTCTCCGTTAAAACCAATTAATTGTTGTTTGTTGTCCCATATAACCTTATACACAGCACCTTTTTAAATAATGTAAATAATTACATTAGATTAGATTGACTTTATTAATCCCACAATGGGGAAAATCCTTAGAAACAGCAGCAGTAGTAAAAAAAAGACAGTTTAACAGGATCCGTAGGATGAAAAGTAATGATATAAAAACGAAAAAAATCAATAGAAACAATAAAATAATGTTAATGTTTTTGTTAGTCAAACTCTGTTCAGCATGTGAAGACATTATAGATTACTATAATTGTCATGTAATGTTACAAAACTATAACATCTTATTTAGCATCTAACATGACCTCATCTACCTTCAAACCAAAGGTTATTATAAGAAAGGATGTTAACAACTTTTTCCCAAAACATATTTACATCTACATATTTACTAGATGTGAATAAAGAACTTTGTTCAAAATGTTATAGCAAGGACAGGGAAATGTTTGAATCGGATAGATAAGGTCCTATGTTTCAAAGTCATTCAGAATATGACATATTTAGTAACATTTAGAATAGAAATGTAACCCCAAGATTTCTATTACACTTCAAAATGAACCATATCATAACCTCTGGTTTAAATCCCCGCCCCCCCCCATGTGTCTCATCCAGTCGTCCTTTAATCTAGATTTTATTAGCATGTGCAAACATAATTCTGCAAACACAGTGACATTAAAAAGAACTTTTGAAACAGAATAAAGTGCCAACATTTGAAATATGACTGTTGTCTTTTATGTTACATACAGCAATCAATTTAAGACAATATTTGATGATTTCATTACATTTTCATGACAACAGTGATTCTTTCTAACAGGTTACAGCCTGATCTATATAGCAAATATGACCTTTTTTGTATCAGCTTTCATTGCAATAAAATTCCATATTGGTCATAAAATTAGCCGATAAGTGAAAAGGTTCAGGGTTTTGAAAAAATCACCAAGTTCCTTTATGCGGTTCAGTACTTGCCTGCTTAGAAGTCAACTCTCCCTGAAGCAACGCCTTGAAGTAGGGACGCTTGTCCCCAAAAGTAGTGCTCTCTTGAAATAATTAAGCTAGCAGCGCCCTGACAGCTGTTGCTCTATTTCCTGCTGATAGGCCAGTCAGGGTTCTCGCACCACTTGGAATATGAGCCTTTGTCATTTTGATGAATCACCACAACAGCAAACTTCCGAGGAATACTAATTAACGAGGGGCTTTATGCATTAGTTAGGTGTTGGTCACACAGGCCCAGGGCTGCACTAGAATCAGATGTCCTTGTAGTTAATATTCCGCTCTTGTAGCTCAAGTACATAAGCAGATGTTGCCTCAAGACCTTGAGTTCCGTGGCTTGAGCTGCAACTCTCACAGTGACTACCTGGTAGCTGAACTTTTGAAAGCATATATACACGAGCCCTCAAAGGCAAGGAAATGCTGTATCCCCAGATTCTAGAGGAAATGATTTGTTCTAACAACTACTGTAGAGCTCTTTGTACTGTAGGCTGTTTTTTTATGCTGTGAAACATGAGCAGATGAAACAAATGGGGACATCGCATCGAATAACTACAAATTTCTCTCTACAGCATGGACGTCTTTGTGTGCAATCAAGCAATCAAGTAATGTTCATTTTAACATGTCATTTTTATGAAGCCAATAAATAAATCTAAAGTTCCTGGCAACTAATGATTACTGTAGCTGCTGAACTAATTAGGGGCAAGAACACACACACACACACACAGACAAACAAGCTTGTAACAAAAACAAGTTTGTATTTCTATCTTTATAGGGTATTGTACTATACTCCACACTCTGATACAGAGAAGCTTTGTACCTTTCTAGCTGATCCTTGGTATTATGTATGGTGACCTTAGGTTCATGCCTGGCTGCTCTAGAGCACTCCCTGTGTCAGCAATTGGGGGGGCTTTGTTAGAGCAACTGAACCAGCTCATTAGAATGGGTGTGTGAATGCTTTTCGATGTATAATGTACCAATACCAACCCTAATATTAAAACCATGAGTAAAACTAAATATTTTACATTTGAAGTCAAAGACCTTTCTAGTGGGAAACAGTCAGAACCTGTCATTTTTCAATCATTTCCATCCTATCATTCACAGACTTTCAGTCCCCACAAGGTGATAAAGAAATACATGCCCCCCACAAAAACACAAGCAGCAGGGGAAAAAATTGAATAAAAGTTACACATCCACAATAATAGTTACACATCCCTCACTTTGCACTCAGTAAATTAGCATCTGAGTCAGAGAATCTTTGTTTTCTGCATTTATATGTAAGCATTTAAATGGTGTGCATTTTAAAGTACTAAGCCAGTGACTCATAAGGCTTTGTATCCTGTACGTTTATATCTGTTGCAGGTGTCAAAGCATATTTGAGAATGCACAGAAGCACAAAAAAATCTCAAACGAGTAAGCTAATATGTTCTGCACCAAAGCTTAATGGGATTTAGGCAGGTATTTTATGTCAAAAATATTTAGCATCTACCTAAAACCAACCTTATGTGTGTGTATGTGTTTGTGCACATATCTGTGTGTGTGTGTGTGTGTGTAAAATTACATGATGAAAACAAAAGAGTGAAGAAAGCCTAAATGGGTCTTTAGATGACGATGAAAGGAACTAAATGATCATGCAGTGTGAAGTTTGAGGGAAGTTCATTCCACTCCTGAGGCACTAACACTGCGAGATCGAGCCTTAGGGTGAACAGTAACAGAACAGTAACAGTAAATGTATAGCACAACTACAGTATAGAAGTATACTTTCAGTACATTACTGGATTTTTGTACGGCTGGAATGCCAGTAGCTCCCAAATACAGCTCCAGAAAAAAATAAGAGCGCACTGCAATTTATTTCTAATTCAGCATCTCTATGAGTATGACTACCATTCCATGCCAGTGTCCTACACAAACAATTCCTACACAAACAGCTCATTCTGCTTTATGAGGTACTGATTACTGATCACCCGAATTAAATCTTATTTAAAAGTATAAGAAAACACTGCCACAGTATAAACACTCTCCTCTTACAATGTGCCCAGTTGGATGGCAAAACACTACTCAAAGGAAAGTTCCTCAAAGATAATTATCGCCTTTTGTTTAAGAGTGAACAAGATATTTATTGGCATTTCTCTTATTTTGATGTTTTGTTATTTCCTTTAAAATTACGCTTTAAAGAACAATATGTTTATTTGGAAATTAGGAGAAATGTTGACAGCAGTTCTTAAAAACTAAGGCAAAGCTGTTCAGTTCAATACTTGCACTTATAAAAGTTAAAACCTGAGAAAAAGTCTCTTTCTTATCCAGAGCTGTACATCAATAAAGTGAAGAACTTCTGTGTAGTAATTTCTGAAACTCTGAAAGTATTTCTCAATAAAAAAAATATTGTCTGCATTTGCCTTTGGGAGGTAAATAGTTGACTTGCAGGGGTTAAAAGCAGCAATAATAATCAAGGCTGTTCTTTTACACTGTGTGGGGTGAGGAGACATTTTGAAGCTACTGAGGCTCCGTTCCAAATGGGAAAAGACAAAAAAGGTTCTCCCCAATGACATGGTAGATTTAAATGTTAAAATAAAAACAAAAAAGGGAAAAAAATTCAAAACAAAGACACATCAAGTTATCTTTTAGCTGACCGCTGAAGCAGAAGCTCCACTAATGTGAGCGAATTGGCAGTCAGTGGAAGCTAATAGTTCCAGTGTTTTCTGCATACTACTTAAATTTATGCAAGCATATAAATTCCAGATCAGAAGCAGAACAATAAGACCAAGTCACGCTGTTGGGCTTTGTTCACATTGCAGGAATAAATTAGCAAAAATCTGATGTGAGAAACCTGATTTTGTTCAATTTCAAGTTTTCCTATGTGCTCAAAATGATTACATTGAAATGTTCATACCCATGGTACACCATATGGACAAAAGTATTGGGACACCTCTTAATTATTGAATTCAGGTGGCCCATTACTTTCTGAGACAACGCCAAGCTTCTAAGATGGACAGAGTTTGGAGAAGAACCTTTACTGTTCCAGTATGACTGTTCCCCAGTAGTCTATAAAGACATTGTTGGATGAGTTCACTGTGATAGAACTTGACTGGCACACATAGAGCTCTGACCTTAACCACATCCAACACCTTTGGGAGGAACTAGAATGGAGATTGCGAGCCAGGACTTCTTGTCCAATCAGTGCCTGACCTCATAAATGCTCTACAGAATGAATGGGCATAGAAACACAATTTTGCGGAACAATTTTGTCCATAAAGTGTAGAAGCCAATGAGCAGTTACTAAACAATTTATCAGGTTTCCTGCTCCTTTTCAGTACAGGGAAATATGTCGAAATTATTATCTGACCATAAAACACAGAAGTGGCAGTCAGACATTAAATTATGGAAAACCCTCTTAATGTGAGCTTTCCCTTAACTTCCTGGTTATCATAGTGATAAGCATATGTCCACCTACCAACACACCTGGGCAGACCTGCGCTCCAGACGCGCCGGCCTCCTCCCAGGCAGGTGATCTTGCTCTCCCCTTCCAACCGGTAGCCCGAGAAGCAAGTGAACATCAGTGAGTCACCCACTCCGAACTGGAAGCCCACCCTCCTGCTGTATGCTGGGACCCCAGGGTCCTCACATGGTTCCAGATTATATTCTGTGAATCACACAGTTCTGATTAGTTGGAACATGAAATGCAAAGAAATTAATAAAAATGTCTTGCAAAGTACAAACTCCAGAAAAAAACAAAAAATAAAAAACAAATCTAGGGGTACCACTTTACACTAAGGGTACCCTATAAAGAGTTTATAAATGTATAATCAGGTTAGCAATTAGGTTGTTGACAGTTAAATGTAAATCATTTATAAGCAGTTATACCAGTTGTTATCCACTGATGCAGGCTCACTATTTGGCAAGATCCGGTGTTTTAATGGTAATAGCATGTTATCAAATACCTGATGAAGACGACAGTTTAAAGGTCCCATGACATGAAAATTTCACTTTTTGATTTTTTAACATTAATACCCTAGCCTAGTTCCCCTAGCCTGTCTATGTTCCTGCAGTGGCTAGAAATGGTGATAGGTGTAAGGACTGTTGTGATCATCCTGCTCTACCATTGAGAGAACGACAGCTCAGATGGCCTGATCTAGAATTTGGCCCAGTATGTCGTCATACGGGTTAGCAGGCTACTTTGGCAAATATAAAGGTAGATAACATAAGGTGTGTGTGAGTGGAGTGTTGTACTTCTTTGTTATTTGGACAACCGTGCTGCTGTTATGCCGCACGATATTCTGCTAATTGAAATCACTATAATTGAGCACCTCTGTAAACCAGGGTGATCAGATGAGAATGGGTAAAATTTGAGGAGTCTTACAGCAACGGGGCTATAGGCACTGATCTCAACTGCTTGGCTATCAAGGAAATGTCCCGAATCACACTACACATGAATACAACTGTCTTTTACCAGCTACATGACCGCAGTAGCCAATGCTATACACTGTAAACATTAGTGCATGGTACCGTGGCCGCTAGCTGGCCCCTCCCCCAACATCCACTGTGCTCCACCTCTCTCCTCCTTATTATCATTTAAAGCTACAGACATAGAAACGGCGCATCCTTAGGAAATCATATTGTGGGACTGGCTCTAAGTGACTGTAATTCTGCACCAAGGCTGAATTTCAGAAAGAGACTTCAGATACAGTATTAGGGGAACATTAAGACCTATATAAAAGCATAAAAAATCAGCATGTCATGGGACCTTTAACATTCTGCCTGAGAAAGGGACAAGATAAGCGCAGCAACTAACAAAATCTGAGATCTGGTCAAATAGTGAGCCTGCATCAAAGCATGACAATGTTTATAACTGCTTATTAATGATTTTTTAACTGTCTACAACCTAATTAATAACCAGATTATAAATCATTCAGAAGCCTGTTATAAAGGTAGCCTTACTGTAAAGTGTTACCATTTAGGAGAATTTGCAGTTTTACATCCTCCCAGAACTGATTTTTTGAGTAGTACCGATTTTCTGCAGTTTAAACAATAAAGTAAAGACATACGGACTCAAGCCATTTTGAATCGGGTGAGTTTCAAACTCATGTGTTTCTTTCGCCATTTGCTGTTTACTTCAAAATGTGCAACAACTAATTTGCATTGATCTGCATTCATATTACAGCTTAAACAGACACTTACTGAGGCTTGTTATCACACTGAATTATCACAATCTTTACACGGTTTACATTAACTTGCAAATGGACTTTTGGATGTGTTTTCTGAGACTGTACAACCTACTGTTAGTTATTAAACCTGATATCAGGAGACATAACAAACAGTAATTAGCTAAATCAGGCTACAACTTTAACTAGCTTGCCTCTTTGGTTGCATGTGTGAGTATGTTGACGGGGTATGTTTAAGCAAAACCAGTTGCATTTATGAGCTTATGATGCTGTTTCTTAATGACTGTTTCAACCAATTGGCTACAGTATAAAAAGTCAAAAAAGAGTGTGATAATTGAGTGTGAGTGTGTAAGTAAATATTTATTTATATAGCACATAAAAAGAAAGCACCAACACTTAATATTGACACATTTACAATATAAATTGTGAAATGTAATCTGAATTAAGGGTCCTAAAAAAGCCTGTTTAAATAAAAATGCCTTAAGTTTAGACTTAAAAACAGAAACACTGGAAGTACATATAATATTATTATTCCTGCAACAGAAAAGGCTCCATCACCTTTTGGTTTAAGACACATCTGTGGCACATGCAATTGCTGCTTTGATGATGATCTGAGAGACCTAGGAGCTGGATTGGGTTGAAGGAGATCAGAGATGTAGGATGGGTCTAAGCCATTTAATGCTTTAAAAACGGTCAGCGACAACTTAAACTGAACTCTGTAATGAACTGAACTCTGTAATGGGAAGCCAGTAAACTGCCAATGAACTTTAGAGTTAGGGGTTAAGAACCTTAGATTTTTCAGCAAACTAGGCTTTAAGACATTGTCTTGAGAAAATGATCTGCCTAATTATTTGAAGTTAAGTTTAGACCTAGGTTCGGGGTTAGGATTGTGAGTGATTTAGTGGGTTAGTTTTGAGGTTTTGGTTTGGGTTGGGGTGAGTATTGAATTCAGGGCTGGGTAAAAGTTAAGCTGTTGTTTACAGACATGCATGTAATTTAATGATTTTCAAACATGTACATGTACCCTCCAAATAAAATGTTCGCCTCTTTCATGCTTCACAAAAGCAACTAGATCATCTGTCATAGTTGCAGCAAGAAGTAACCCACCTGAGAAGGTGATGTTGAAGCCCTCATAGGACATGGAAAAGTCAGAGATGAAGCGGACCTGGGCGCTGAAGTTGCCGAAGAGGCCAGCCTTGATGGAGGGTGGCAGAACAGAGCCTGTGAGGCGGGCCACAGGCTCAACAAAGTTGCCGTCTTCAGTAATGAGGAGGTAATCATGGGAGTCCTCCAGGTGGAACGTGTGGAAGACCAGCTGCACCCCTGTAGAGCGAGAGATGAGATTAGAACCCCGTCCGTCACACGCCGGAGGCTGCGCTTTTTCCCCACCCGTGGTGAGGCATGCGGTGGGTGCACAGGACCAGCAAGAAGAAAAGAAGTAAAATCCACATCAGCCCCTGATGGGGTGCTGAATAATAAAGCGGCAAGGGAACTCTGGTTTCTAAATTCCTTATCAAGGGTAATTTGCAAGGGTTCAAATCTCAGACCCCAATGATTTGATTGCATTGACGCTCTTTAGGAAGTTATTCACTGAATCGTGAAATCTCAAATTTCGCTATAAATGAGATTGTTTTGTTACTGGCCGTTAACAAAGTACAATAAATACATAAACATAGCCGCAAGAACTATTTACAAAAGTGTGGTATAATAAAATTACAGAGGGGATGGAACATAAATATGCAGACATAATCAAAAGCTTTCCGCTAAAAGAACATATTTAGCTGATTTTCTAGGTGAAAATAGATCCACATCAGCTACAGAGGACAAACTTAAATACAGCATTTGATCCTGCAAACTTTAGTTCATTTTTACAAATGAGAAAAAATGAACATACATAATGTTTGCACAGGTCACTTTTTGAGTATGTTAAATCAAATAAATATTAACTGTGCATAATGCAAGGAACTGTGTTCTCTGTACTTATTTTAAATTAGAACATTGATAAAATATTGATGAAATATCAATAGTAACATTACAAAATTGATACAGCTGAACCATCTAAAACCACAGTGGCTTCAGTAGTGAAAGATCTGATCTGAACATATTTGACCGTATCTTACCTTTCCCATGAGATACTTCAATGGTCCATGTGCAGTTTAAAGAGTTTGGGTAGAAGTCTGGAAAGCCAGGAGACAGGATGGTGCCAGTTTTCCCATAGACATAACCACCACACAAAGCTGAAGACAAAGAAGGAGGAGGAAAAAGCACACATCCCATGTTTAATTATTGGTAGCTAAACAATTTCAGTAGGGGTTTATGTGTAATAGCCCCCCCCCCAACTGCCGAAAACCTGGAGTATGGCCAGGGACACTGACGCTGTGTAATTATTCACATGTGGTCTGACATATCTTATTGTTTTGCTAAACCAAAAAAATTGTAATATAAAGTTGCAAATGATAATGGCCTCGGACCACCTTGTAAGATTGGATTTGATTAGGATACCAAATGTGGTGAAAATTACTCAAAGAAATTGCAGCCTTAAAAAAGGGTCCAGGCTGATTTGATATGCAAATCTAGGTCAGACTCTGCAAACAATGTCCCATGGTAGTGAGAATCAAATAAACACTTTTTGAATTCCATACACAAACTCCTTACCAGTGAAACCACATGTAGAAGTGTTTGTTTCCAGATGAAAAGATGCATCCAACTGGTCATTCCTAAAATTCCTAAAATTATATTCCTATAATTTCAAAGATGTACTGTGAAAAGGGCTCAGTCTAATACAACCAAACTATTCTTGAGTTGTTCGTTTTGAGTAAAAGGGGCATTTGACTGACACTCTTATCCAGAGCAACTTACAATCATTAGTTACAGGGACAGTCCCACAGGGTTAAGTGTCTTGCTCAAGACCACAATGGTAGAAAGTAAGGGTTTGAACCTGCGACAGGCAAGTGTTTTACGCACTAGACTAACTTTTTCATTTTTACTACAAAATGAAGCAAACTTTTGAGTTTAGAACTGCCTTGTACTGGTTTATATGCTGGAATTTAGCCACAAGCATTCATACTAAAAATTAGCAGGACGCTATATGACACAAACTACAGAAAAACAGCTCATAACGCAGCAACCACTCACCTCTCATTTCTGTTTTAATGAGCTATTCAAATAATTATGACTACTTCAGCCGTCAATGTCAAGTCACAACTGTAAAGGACAGCATGTGTTTTTAGTAAGATATTATCTCAACGCCAATAATAACACAAATATATTACAATCCAATAGTAATCCATTACCAATGACTAATTACTTCTCTCAACCAGCACTGATTACTCTCTTATTAAATTATTCTAACAATTCGTTATAAATCTGTACCAACTGGAAAGTCCACTGGAAGTTGATTAGTCCTTCCATTGAAATTTGCGCGGTTTTGATTCCCTTGAAATAAAACCTTTATGACTGCATAAAAAAAGTTTGGCCTGTTTGGGAGAGGTTGGGAACTTTCTTTTTTTCAGCACATAGAACTCTTTATCAGTTTTACATTTGATTACATTTGAAATATAATTGACTTTATAGTGGTGCTGACAATAATTTAGACTTACACAGTGAGCTGTTAGAGGCACTGTTGTGCACAATTTATGCATGAGGACTATTACAAATAGTTTTATTAAATAATTATTTAAGAGCATTAATACTGTGCAACTAATATTGTTCTTTAAGACATATAAATACATATAATATAAAAATAAGTAATGTATTTCATCTTAAGTAGGAGTAGAAAGGAGTATCCTTTGTTTGTAATAGTATTTAAGTTCCAATGTTTCAGTGTTAAGTTGTCTGTCATCCCACACACATACTTTGTTGTGCACCCGTCTTCTGTTGTTGCCAGTTGTCTTCCTGGCAAAATAGTATTGGCCCTTGTGCCTTTTAAGAATCAAGGTTTTAAATAGAACTGGTGTACATTAACTAAAGAAATAAACCATTAGAGATCATGCTGTTACTAGTAAATTTATCACAAATAAGAGTGTTCTTAGGTATGATGCAATGTAGAGTACAAACCCTCTTATTTGTGACGCAATCACTGTACAGCACAACTTTTTATTGGTGGGACTTAATCTCATGGCTCCCTATTTCCTAATTAGTGCATTACACAAGAACACGGCTCCGGCACCCAAACAGAGAGAAATATCCCTAATAAAGAGCTATACCTGACAAGTGCATATGCTGAACAAACAGTGTATGATTTCAGTCAGAATTTCAGCACATTTAAGAATTACCCTGGGTTTACTGTTGTTTAAGGCAGATCTGATTAATACTTGGATATTTGAATCTTGTAAGACATTAAAATGATATTCTTTTATTTTTATGTTGCAGTTGACAAATAATCACACAGTACTTTGATGTAAACTCTAGGATGGATGATATTGATTACTTGTTAACTATCTATCTTTTTTATTGATCAAGCTAGTTCTTTCTAAGAAAGGGTTTTGCCAGCCTCTAGAAACCCTTTTATGCAAGCAGCATAAAAGTAAAAAAAAAACCTTTCATTCAAAACACAATGTTTTTTAATGAGTTCTGTAGCTTTAATGCAGAATTCAGTTGATATGAGGAGGTCATAAATATCAATGGCTTTGAATAGGGATCATCCAATTTTTTTATACATATATAAACTTGGATTTTTAACTAGATAATCCTACTGTAGATATAATTCTGAAAGCATGCTTTTATGAGTCAGGGCACAACATAAAACTACCATATTTTGACTCTAAACGTTTTGCAGGCAAATGTAACCCAGCAATGGCTTGTTGTATTTGGACTTGGACATGTTCCAAAATAGCACAGTTTTTTTAAAGGCATGGGCGCTATGCTAGTGATCCCACCCTGTTCTTCAGGGTACAGTGATGCTGGTGATTAAATGGAGCTTCATGGTGTGCATGTTATCATACACGCCCCAGGCCACAATGGAAAGTTAATCAGCGAGAATAGCTCTTTCACTGTGAGACAAATAAAGTGTAGTAATGGCATGGCACCCTAGCATGCAACTACAGTACAAGAGCAGAAACCCGTACTCTTTACTTTCAAGGAAAATGAGACACATTTATGATTTGTGCATTCTGAAAGAAACCCTGACTTATAGAGTCTTAGTCTGCAAACACACTACATACAAAAGTGGACGGAACATAATTTAAGAATAAGCAATGCACCTAAAGCGAATATTAATATTCATATAACTGTGTATGAGTCTTAGCATTAGCGGGTAGCATTAGCAGCATGCAAACAGTGTTTCTCTCTCTCTCCAACTCACTAACGAATAAACGAATATTTCCTACCTTGTCCCTGACTTAACTGAGCATCAGCACAGAGTGCTGTCTTGTTCTTTTGTGTACGAGTATTTGCATGCTGCTAATGCTAACATTTTTTTAAACAATAAAGTTTTCTGAGTATGATTATTTATTTACCTTTACATTTTCTTTATGGGGAATGCAAACATGAAATTTAAGTGTTCTGGGAGCAGATTTGGGGGCATATTTAGGGTTTACACTATACATTTTTTTGTTTTTTTAACCAAAACACAACAACACGTTTTTTCAATATACGCGGGTATATAGTAGTAGAAGCCATAGTATTTTGGGTTAGTTTGCAATATTTAATATTTGCAAACATGTGAGAACAGATAAAATACACCAGAAAACAGTATAAATAAACTACTTTAGAAAGAACAGGAAAAGGGTCAAAATAAATGAATTAAATAACAATGCCAGACATACATCCAGCAGTTGTTCTTCTTTGTGCAGTTACGGGCTGCTTTCAGACTCTTTGTAATTCCTGCAATTTTATAATACCTGTGGTTCTTCACAGTGCAATGACACTAAAGCAGTGAGGTCTATTCTTACAAGCATGTTTAGTTTATAGAGAAGGACATGTCATAAGCCCAGAAGCTGAAGACCTATGCTGGTGTGCACGTGTGTAGTTCCGGACTGGCATGCAGGAGATGAGCCCTTTAAAGCCTTAAATGTGAGAATGAGAGCTTTCTGATTTTGGCTGCCCCTGGAAGCCAGTGAAGTGAGCTCACAAGAGGATTCACATGGGAGTACTTGAGGAATCTATGGACCAGACGAGTAGCATTCAGAATGCTGGGAGATGGCATCTGAGAGAGGAAAGAGGGAACTGAAGATGTAACGTGTGAAGATGACTAAAGCTCCTCAGCATTAAGGAACATGTTCTTCTGATGTTGTGTAAGTGCGAAATTTGGTTGTAGATTATATGCAGAGAATCTAAGTTGGTGATCTTTAAAACTTGTACGTGTCACTCCAAGTTTAGTCTTTTCAAGACCATCCATGAGGAAAGATCAGAAAAGCAAGTATCTGCTTTGTCAATGCTTCTCAACCTCTGTCCCGGATTTCACCCCGCTCAGTGCATGTTTTCCATTCTCCAAACATACCTGATCCAACTAATCAGCTAATTACAAGCTATTCCTAGGTTGAAATTAGTATGTAAGAACAAAAATATGCATTTCCGCAAAAAAAAGACAAAGTATGATTGTGTTGTTGTTATGAAATCAGTGTTCGGAGATGTCTGAATATTGGTTTTATGGGCAAAACCACTGCACTACTAGGGGGCAGGTGCAGGCTGCCTCTAACCAAGCCTTTTATGAATGGCTTAACGCGTAGACGCATTCCCAAACTGATTCTTTTTAAAAGCCTTACAACAAACACTGACACATCTGTTTTTTTATGTCTGACCTGAGCTTTAGTGTCTTAAAGCCTGTTTATGAGTCTGCTGTGTGTTGTTTCTTCTTTTTTGCGTTTCTCCGCATTTTGTAATTTTCTGGCCACCTTAGCCATGTCTCTCCAACACATTGCTGGAAGGCGACTCAACCGTCAACTCTCTCTCCCTGTATATATTACAGACCCGACTTGAGCACAAAAATCGATTATTTAAATAACACCAGATATTAAAGGATGTTTTGACTTTGAAACGATTCCAAAATTCTGCACAACCTAGAGGAGAAGCTGACGCGATCACGCTACAGATACACCGAACTGTGCAGTGAATGGGGGACCCCAGGACTGAATTGTGCTATAAGATTTGGAAGGTGGATGGAGGAAAAAAGTGAGTGTCTTTAGCACCACAGAAGGTGTGTGAGCTTATCACAGATCCCAGTGATTTAGAAAAGGAGAAATAGAACAAAATACCACAAGCGAAGTGATCTCAGTTGATGATGATGTGATGTCATGAACATAACATGTGTAAGGTTAACACAAAGAACCACTAAGAGATGAAAACCTAGAATTTACCCCCAGAACAGTCACCAGAACAGAGAAACGACACTATTACCCTCACATTCATATTCATGAGTACTGACTGCAGTACCTTGGGAAACCCAGGAGCACTACACTCTAATGCCAGCTTCTGGAGACACAAAAATATTTCCAGTTCTAAGTATTGCTGAGAAATTTGGAGAACAGATTATGTGATTGTTTGATAACAGTTGACTATTTCCCTGGTGCTATTAAACACTTTATGCTCAGTATGCAAGCCATGAGAACCAACGCCCCAACAAACATTCCCTCTCCCTCTAAAGCAGCTTATTAGTATAAACTCGAACCTATGCAGAGGCTGAAGATTTATAGATATTAGCCGAAGCAATAAACCAGTGGCTCAAGCGGAAAAAAATGCACAATAAATGGCTTAAAAGGCCCTAAACATACATCCCTATCTCTCAGAGCAGTTGTGGATACAGCTGCCTCGCCTGTAATGAAGGTCAGGCTCTGATGAGAGCACATCAGGCTGAATCGGAGTCTATTAGAGGCGAAAGTCGCATGGCCGATAAGGAGCCGGCAGAGGAGGAAATTGGAGATTCCGAACCAAATGGGCTGAGTCCTGATTGCGCTTACTGGAAAACACTCTACGCGCTTATTTCAATCCATCCCACAGCCAGGAAACAAATAAGATAAACAGTTTGAGTGAGCACTCTCCTGTAGGTACTTCCTCCCTATCTAGCCAAGTGACTCTCTATGGCCTCCTTCTTCTTCATCTTCTACAAAGTTATCTTTGAAACTGTTCGTTCTGGTTAGCACTCAGGTCTTTAAAAATGAACATCCCTGGAGAGCATGGAGACTGCTTATCCTCTCTACCTTCTGATAAAGAAAGCATGAGCTGGACGGCTCCCAGCGCTGGCCCGTGTAAATGGGGAATGGAGCAAATGAAGAATACGGGGCTAGTCTCCCTCTAACTTTATCACATGACAGCTTCTGTCTCTGGAGTTCCACGTTTACCAGTCAAAGACTGTTCATTTTGGTTGCTGGTATTATAAATGAATGCTATGTGTGCTTCTATGTGCAAAGGGCTAACCATGATTTGTACTATATTGTCCAGCATTTTATGTTAATGTTTTTTCAATAGGTGAAATTCAGTAAGTAAACAGAAATGGTGAATCGAATTGTGCAGAAGTTTGTTCTCTGAAGAAGATGTGTAATTATTTTCTCTCTGTAACTCAACAAAATATGTCTTTTTGTTTTGCCTGGGGTGCCCGACTTTTGTAAACAGCTGTTTAATTATTTATGCTGAGGTTTGAAAGAACACATTACGGGATCTGGTTTATATTTCAACCTGTACATTTTAACAGTACTAAGGGAATATGTTAGGAAATACAGCCCCGAAAAAAAAAAAAAGAGACCACTGCAGTTTATTTTTAAATCAGCATCTCTATGAGTATGACAACCATTCCATGCCAGTTTCTGTTCAGTTCCTACACAAGCACCACATTCTGCTTTATCTTATTTGATGAGTACAAAAATACTTGCAATGTGACCATGTGGATGGCAAAACACTACTAGAAGTTCGTCAAAGGTAATTATTGCCAATGTGTTTAAGAGTGAATGAGAGATTTGTTTTCTTTGAATTATTCAAGTTCTGTAAGCACTGCAATATTATTATCTCTTATTTTTGGTTTTGTCATTTCCTTTAAAATTGGGCTTTAAAGCACAATGTATTTATTTGGAAATTAGGAGAAATGTTGTCAGCAGTTCTTGAAAACTAAGGCAAAGCTTTTCAGTTCAATACTTGCACCTAGAAAAGATCAAATCAGAGAAAATTTTTGCAGTGGTCTAATATTGTTTTTCAGAGCTGCATCAGTTCTGAATACGGAAAGTTCTGATGGCCGCATATAGAAAGGAAAACCGATACTCAAGTTGGTTCTTCTTGAACTAACTTGAGTTTGGAGTGGAGGCTTACCATCGCAGCTGGGCAGAGCGTGGTTCCACTGATGGTTCCTCTCACACACAATGGGCTCGTCATCGCTCAGAGTGTAGCCCTGATCACAGCTGAACGTCACCCTGGAGCCGATGGCAAAATTGTTCCCGTGCCTCTTTCCGTTCACAGGGATGCCCGGGTCCAAGCACGAGTCGCTCTCCATCATAATGCCTGCAGGAATAGAGCGGACTCTTTCATTGAACCTCCGGCACCCAAATTGCATCGAGGGGGGTGTCAAAAGCACTTCATGCAGTATAAATCACTAGAGGTTATCTCTCTCTCTTTCTCTCTCTCTCTCTCTCTCTCTCGCTCTTACACACACACTGGCTCTATCGTTAAATAGAGAATACTATTTAATGCAGTTCTGGGTTAATGCAATGTATTTTTTTATGCAGTTAAACCAATTGACATTATTTGTGTCCCTCAGCCTATTTCTTCTTAGGCTGGACAGACATTTCTATCTTTAGGAGAATTTTAAAGGCGCTTCCTATTTTCGCAGCTTCTAACTAGATCGTGAGAGTGGTTTGAAATAACTAAATAATAATCCATCAAGTCCAATGAGTCTCAGAGGAGATAGCATGGTTGCATAAGGTGTGCTGTCAGAATCACTTCATTGTGAGTCATGAATATCTGTTAAGTGAATCTCACTACCACCTCTGTGTTCTCTTTGTGTCTGGGTCTCTCAACCCTCTCTCTCTCTCTTTCTCTCCCTCCCTCTCTTTACGCAGTGCATTGTATTACAACAGTGTCATTCAATCTTCTATAAAAAAAACAAAAAACAACTGGAAACAATTTGCCTAATCACCTGGAACTGGTCAAAAAGGTTTATGCAATTTTTTAAATAGGAATGACGGTATAATCCATGGTGGAGCACATATATTTCCAAAAGAATAAAGCTGTGCATTTTTACAGGTCTGATGATATGAGCATTTACGACTAAATATAGATTCAGTACAGATTTATCATTCGCTGATCATGACGTTCACACTATTTCAGCTCGCAGAACGGATTCATAGAATAATATCAACATAATATTTAATTATAGTCACACTGTAAATTGCTATTTATGAAACATCCTCCAGCTATCATTTTAACAGCTTTCCATATTCAACTTTTTCTTACAGCATGCTGAATAATTCAAAAAGGTTAGTAACCACTCTTATAGTTATCCACTGCCTCTGGTTATTATGATTGGTGAGGCAACACTATCACTGTTCCGACCATGAAATGCTACTCCCTTGTCTTAGGAGGGCCGGCAGACATCTGGAAGGCACCTTGATATTCTGTAAGCGAGAATAGAACTGGCTCCAATCAGTCTCCATCAGACGAGCCAGTATTGCAGATCTATTGCCCAACATGAAGTAACGGCTGGAGCCAAAAGGGCTCCCTACTCGCTGTGAAAGTGCACTTGCATAAGGCATGAGCCAACGGCTTTCACGCACCATGTAGTGTACTACATGTCAATTAGGGATTTACTTTGGGTTGAGCCAGGAAGCCAGGGAAGGTTGACTCACTCTCATAGCGGATTTGGAAGCCCTCACTGGAGCGGCTGTTGTCGGTGGTGAAGAGGAGGTACATGTAATTGCCAGTGCTGATGAGGAAGTGAGGGGCCTGCGTGCCGTGGTACTCTCCGATCACCGGTGACGAGATGGAGGGCCCATCACGGATCTCCAGCGTGTCATAATTAACCTCAGTCTGGAACCTGCGGGCATAAGGGTGTGGGGGCGAGAGGGAATGAACTTATTTTTATGGCCTGGGTCTTCTGGCAGAATTACTCTCACAAGAATCATTAAGCCCTATATTAGGAACCTATACAGGTACAACCATTTTGGACAGAAAACCATTGTAATATGTACAATGTTTTATTGTAATACTCTAATACTGTTATAGTACTCTAAAAATGTTTCAGATCATTTGTAGGATGCTCAGCATAACTGCACAATATTCCATAACAAACAAAGCTTTATTGAGAAAGAAGTTAAAGTATGGTTTGTATTTAAGGTTTGGACTTCACTGAGAAAGTGAAGCATTAGTTTTGCATGAGTAAAATGGTAGACACAATATTGGCACAATAATAATAACAAAAAACCAAAGAGTAGTATAATATTACCAGCTCATTATTTACCATTATAATGTGATCAAAAGTGGGGAAAATGTGTGATCACATGTGATCACCATTTTTTTTTACTTGTGATGACAGTGAAACTAATGTGTTGCTTCTGTAAGTAATACAACTTAAAAAAAAAAAGGACAGCTCGGCATATATTATATTAATAATGAATTAAGAAATTATTATATGTAGCACGATGGGGCAAAACAATGAAACAAAAAAGTAGGGACTTCAGCTGTGGTCACTGTCGCGAATTCCAACTAGCTCGAAATCGATACCTGTCAAAAGAGATCTTGATGGCATGATCCTTCCTGGCTTCGATCACCCATTCACAGTTGAGAGAGTCTTTATAGTAGCCAGGCCAGCCAGGGGACAGCAACACTCCCACTGGAGCTGTTAAATGCCCACCACAGGGAGCTGGGAAAGGGGAAGCAGAAAAATCAGACTGTCAGCAAACCCCAAGCCCCAAACACTCTTGTGCCTGTGTGCAGTACAGGGGGCAGCGTTGCAGAGCATGCGGCTGAATAGCAAGTGGACACCACCACCACTCTGCACAGCAAAAGCTGAAAACTTGATCCCTTATTCAGCGTCCATCGTCCAAAGTTTTTCAGAGAATGTAACTGAAAACAAGAATAAAACAGGAAGCAAGACACGGGACACTGGAAAAAAGGAGAAAAGTAGAAACGGCAGCTATAGCATTGACTGATTTAATCCAGGGGTGTCGAACTCCAGTCCTGGAGGGTCGTGGTCCAGCAGGTTTTGGTGATTATCCTGCTCAGAAACACCTGGCTCACCTTGCCAGGTAATGGTAAAGTTTAGTGCATGTGTTTAAGGAGCAGAACCATCAAACTGTGGCTATGCAGAAATACTAAACAGGTACAAAATAAATGTGATAAAAGTGAAAAGGACATTTATTTCTTGTTCATGATTCTAACGCCTGATACCAATACCACAACAATTCACCTACAACTACAAATTGTGCCTGAGCATCTGCTAAACACTTTAAAGCAATTGAGCAAATGTACAGGTGGCAAAGAGCTCAATTACCCTGTCTTAGAAGCAAGGGAACAAGGCCCCCTACCTTCGCAGCGAGGCACAGCAGCATTCCACACCACGTTGCCGTCCTGAATGACGCAAGTGATGGATTCGGAGCCGTGGGTTTTGATGAAGCCCTCGTCACACGTAAAGAGGACTGAGCTGCCCAGTAAGAAGTGCTCTCCAAAGCGCTGGCCGTTAATGGGGATCCCAGGGTCGTGACATTCGTTCTGGCCAAACGCTGGAGGATAAAGATGAAAGTGAAAAAAATCAATGTTGGAGTCAGAAAGACAGAATACCATAGAGCACACTGTAGGTCAAACTAGTTAGCACAACTGAAAAAATACAATCAACTGAAACGCATCATTAAAAGATTAGCTCAGAAGAAACTATCTCAAGATCTCTGTAGTTAATCAGTGCAACATGGCTTATTTGTTTTCTTACACTGGAGCTGCAGAGCAAAAGAACTAAAGAAAGTAAAACAAGTAAAGAAAGTTTAGGAACTCTAACATCATGAATACCCAAATCACAGTCTCATTCAAACTGTGCCAAAAGGTGAGGTAATCTCAAATAGATTTGCCCATGTCTTTGACATTAAGAGTGTTCCATCTGTGGGTTCTGAGAAGCCCCCCAACAAAGCATAAAAGTTGAAATCACTATAGCCGTCACTGCTCCTAGGTGGGCATGTCCCGTGGTTCTAGTGCCCCCTGAAGTAGGTTAGGCATGCAGAGGTTTTTGGCTACAGTTTTACAACTATTTCATCAAAAATTCTAAATTTGGTATAAAAACAAGAAATACAGAGCAACGCAGTCAAATTTACTCCATTATTTTCAGCACAGACAGGCTCCAGTTTAGGTAATCTTACTGTTTTTAGGTAGGTGATGTAATTTTGTCCAAGTAAACAAACAATTGGAAAGCAAACCTGTCTTGATTGATCGATCACAATTAGGGTCAGGAAAATAATGGAGCAAATTTGATTTTGTCTGGCCACACTTTATACCGGACAACTTTTTTTGTTTTAGACACAATCCTGGCTTGAAAAACCCAAGACCAGACTAAATGTTTTTGTATGTGTGAACTCCCAATTATCGTCTAATGCCTGATGCGGGCTGCACTTTGAGTGACACACGGGTGTCACAAGTGTCAGATTAGATCCTTCAATTATTCGGAACGGGCAGGAGCTCCAGCACAAAATCCCTGCTGGGCTATTTTTGTGGCCCTCAATTGTGAGAAACATCTGTTTGTTCCACCCTTGTGGCAGGAGGATGGCTAATGCACGTGGACGAGGGCGTCGGGGCCCGGGTCACAACCCCACTGACAGTGTGTTTGCTATTATGGGCCTTTCTGCCAGCCACTCCAGGTCCGAATCAGGACATGTCTCTTCCAGTCTGAGAGGGTCACACCCCATTACTATAGCCTCGGCTGCTGAGATATCAAACCACACAATCACCCGACACCCCATACCGAACCACCCCTATCAGCCCCCATCTCAAATAAAAACAGACACATACAACCAGCCATATTCACCACCTGGACACGCGCATACACAGACACATGTCCGGGACAAAAATGGGGAATATAAAAAATGGGTTTGCTGCAGCACTGCCAGATGTCAGGAATATTTGTCACCCTTGGCTTGCTCATCAGAGGCATTTCATTCACACACATTCATACACACAATTTATTTCATTTTGTGAAGCTGTTTTGTGACAATGACCATTGTTAAAGGCGCTATATAAATAAAATTGAATTTAACTGCAATTTCAAGCAAATTTTGAACTTTTAGTATCTTTAATTCACACACACACACGCACACGCACACGCGCACACACACGCACACGCGCACACACACACACACACACACACATATATATATATATGTATATATGTGTGTGTGTGTGTGTGTGTGTCTGTGTCTGTGTGTGTGTGTGTATATATGTATATATAAATAGTGGTGGGCCGTTAATGTGAGACTCTAATCTGGCGATAAAAAAAATATTGCCGTTAATCTATTCACAAAGCTGGGTTGAGAGCTGGGTCTATACTACGCAAGATATGATGACTTTCACCTTGATATTTTAGCGCGGATGTATACCTCCTGTGAAACAGGGACATCACTAGGATGGAAAGACAAGCCTTAGCCCCCAGGGTTGTAGGAAGAAATTAGCGTGTATAGAGGGCTGATAACTTTTCACCAAACCTTTCCTTTCACTTAAGGAAACAAGAAAAGTTAATCAGTGAACATTTATGGACACTCATAGTATTGTTCTGTTAAACTCAGTACAAACGGCGCTACCAGAGAACCAGAGGGCTCTGGTTGCTACTCGCTAACAAACAGCGCCATGTAGCTTCGCCTGGGTCCTAGATTAAAATTTTAATCTAGATTATTTCCAAGATTACAGTGCGATTAATCTAGATTAATGTGTGTGTGTGTGAATTAAAGATATATATATTTATGCACACACACGTAAACCACTTGAAGGGCAAAGAGGGAAAGCATTTCAGCCATTATATCTCCTGTCTGGTTCAGTTTCCAAACCACATAATAACAATACCCGGTTGCTACTCAGTTTATTTGCATAAACTTTGTCTGGACCAGGATGGGCCTCAGTGGTTTTACACATGAGCTATATGTGAGCCACATTCAAAACTGTTATACTCGATAGTGAATTCTATATTAATGCACTGTGAAATCCTTCTCAAGTAAGTCATCTCCCTCCTCATGAACTTCTAAAACTGTTCTAACAGAGTTTGCCATGCTTGGTCTAAACAGAATAATATGTGCTTTTTAAATATACTGCTTAATCAACTGAACAGTTATGCAGAATTTGTTCTAATACAACAAATTATGAACATATTGTAATACACATCCACTTAATTTTTTACTGGAAAGATTTATGATTGGACTAGTCAAGGTGTTGTTTTAAAATCACAAAGGGAACAAGCAAATTAAAAAACAGGGCAGTAGAGTCATATAAATGGGAAACATGCTGGTAATCCTTGTTTATAAATTAGAAAATGTATAATGTATGAATCTGGCCCAAAAGCTGTACACCAGCACAGGTGTCACAACAATACTGATTACTAGTTTCAGTTAAGTGATGAATCAAAAACTTAACTCCCATGTACATGATTTTTGGTGGAAATGTTATTAATGCTAACTTAAATATCATCCGACAGTATAAATGTTAGCAATATCGCCCGACTCCATGTGCTTCCATGTGTGAAAGAAACGTTCACAGCAAAAGTCCCAATGAGCTGAATTAATGCTTACAGTGTTCATATGTGTCCGGCTGGACTAAAATGAACACATTATATCATGTTAAATCACCACTGGGGATGTTGCTGTGTTTAATCAAATTATTCTTATTGCTTCTTTGCAACAGTATACACACACAACCCTGCAGTTTGGCAGCTCCAAGCAGCTCTGCCTCTATTTCAGTAACATTTGGTTGGGGCTCCCTACTGACCATTTTTCCTCTTTATACCACAGTCTGTCACTGTTTAGCTCCTATGGAAAACACTTTACACTCCCTGGCCACTTTATTAGAAACACTTCCCTAGCTGGAGGCTGTAGTCCATCTGTTCATGTGCAGTTTATGCCAGCCATCCCGCAGCCCCGCACCAGCGGTCAGTTTCAAACCACAGAGACACTCGTGGCTGGATATTTTTTGAGTGGTGGACCACTTGCAATTTAGCAGTGACAATGATGTAAAATTCTGAGACACTTATACCTGCGGTACCTACACCGCCGTGCTACTATGACGTCAGTGTCACTGCTGTATTAAGAATACTCCTCTTCCTTACTCAAGAGCGGCCGTGTGGTCAGATACTGACCACTGAAAAATTAAGTAGAGGGTGGTTGACAAATTGTGCATGAGAACAGATGGAGCGATATCATATTCATATGCAGATGTTTGGGCACCCCTAGTAAAACGAAGTACACATCAACTACTGAGAATGCACATTTTTTGGCACAATTGTTTATTATTACTGTTTATTTGCTGAAGTCTAATAAAAACGCAAAATGTGGACTGTGGAAAAGTTATGGTGTAAAATATATGTTTATTTTCCCTGATAGAAATTGCAAATATTAAATATAAAATATTATATTTAATATAATACACAAATATTAAATTGTGTTCTCTGTAATTATGTACAAGTCAACAAAACGTTTGGCTGGGGAGATTTTTGCATATAACTTTTTGCATATTGTGACAAATAGGTAGAAATATCAATGCAAAGTATCGTAATTAGGGATGTCAATAGAACAAAATAATTAATCATGATTAATCACATTTGGGTATGGACTTAGTTCACCTTGGAGTTGGTCTTATTTTCTCAAATATGACAAATTTAAGAGGTTTTCTTTTAATTGTTGTGCATTTTGCAATAGCTAGATCAGTGAATGTTTATACTTTTTATACTTTTATCAGCTACTTATGTCGCCACTCATCCCACAGTACAGCGGTCCATGCCTCCAGATAATTCACTTGCACTACTCCATAGTCCAGTGCCAGGGGGTTTTAAACACCTCTGGCATTGGGCATTGTGACTGGAATTGTGTGCAGCTTCTCCACAGCATCCCATTCTGTTGGTCACAGGGTTTCTATTATTTAAGCTGAACATGTGCAACTGTCAATCAGGAGGGCACCTTAAAGTAGTCTGATGGATGAGTAGTCTGCATTGATGAGTCCTGTTTCCAGTGTTGGGAGTAATGCGTTACAAAAGTAATGTATTACAGTAACATATTACTTTTTGCTGTAACGCAGTAGTGTAAGGCATTACTAATACATTTTCAGTAATATTTTACTCGTTACATATTCAGTAACGCTTGCGTTACAACAAAGTTTTCGCCCGCGAGACATTAACAAAAATTTCCTGTTCGTGGTCAGTAAATAGACGCGTGTGGTGTCATTAATAATCTCCCACTCACTGGTGGAACTTATTTTGTAAGGGTCTGTTCACATATCTTGCCTAAAAACGCATGGAAAGCGCTCAGGCGCTTGCACTCCGGGAGTGTCTGTCGTTGATGGTTGCTGAGCAACCATCAGCCACGCTCGCCATTAATTTCAGCAATGGATTTCCACCAACGAAAAACCCTTGCTGTAACTCTGCTACACCATTCTTCAAAAACGTAAAAAACACGGGGAATTTTACCAGCTGACCCAGGAGCTCCGCCTGGACAAAAAAGCGGAGGTTCAAAGCCTATTTCAGATTTGACAAGGACCAGCTGGATTATATTTTAGGAAAAGTTGGCTTAGAAAAATAATGGG
>JBBJLR010000153.1:7216648-7259838 GCA_037577145.1 Brachypetersius gabonensis
CATTTCTGAGACAGTAATATTGAAAGGTAAGGGATTACTTTTAAATGACTGTAACAAGTAATCTGTAATGTATTATAATTTGGAAGTAACTTGCACAACACTGCCTGTTTCTGATATTACTGGTATTTCCAGTATCAGAGGATAGTTCAGAATCAACATGCAGAATCAACAGCCCCCTTACTTCCAGTGAAGGGTAATCTCAATGCTTCATGCATACCAAGGCATTTTGGACAATGCCATGCTTCCAACTTTGGGGAAGAACCTTTTATACCTTTTATATGACTGTGCCCCACTGCATAAAGCAGGGTCCATAAAAACGTGGCATGGCTGGATGAGTGTGTGGGCCAGTCAAGTTCTTCTTCACCAAAGAGTCCTGACTTCAACCCTATCCAACACCTTTGGGATCAACTGGATTGTGAGCCAGGCCTTCTCATCCAGCATCAGTGCCAGAATCTCAGAATGGGCACCAATTCCAACAGAAAGGCTTTCAAACATATTGTGGAAAGCCTCTCATGAAGAGTGGAAGCTGTAATAACTGAAAAGGGGGACCAATTCCACATTAAAGTCTATGTATTTTAATGGAATGTCATTAAATTTCTTTGTTGGTGTAATGATCATACTTTTGTCCATATGGTGTTCTTTACTGATGAACAATACCAATATGTGGAAAAGGGTAGATTCCCTTCTCACTTGTGGAACTGTGTAAGTATATCAGTGTGTAATTATTCTCCAAGACATAGGCAAAATCCTTTTATAATAAAGAACTTGGTTAGTAAAAAATGTTGAAACCACCCACTGAATTGCACTGGCTTGTGCTTTGGATGCCCATGATGTAAAAACAGAACCAGTGGGGACAATTTACTACACGATAGTGCAGCTAATGCATTTCTGAACATGGTATAATAATTCCTTTGCAAGGCCTACAGAAACCAAATGTTCATAGAAACCACTAAACAACGCTTCTCTTTTAGAGTAAACGTAATAAGAGTATTTTTTAAGGTTTCAGGCCTCAAAATCTCAAGTGGAGTTTTCATGTGGAGCTCTTCCTTTCTTTCAACTGTATGGCTTAAAAAAACTTTTTTTTTAAAAAAAAGCAGCAAAACAAGGACATGAATTTTATCACTGAATGTTTAGGGATATGAGTGTCAAAACAGTACACGTAGATGTTAAGGGTTAATCGGGGGTTAATTACACACTGGTGTGAAAAGCTGAAAGAAACAGTCAAAAACATCATTTTTAAAGAAACTGAGTAAAAAGGTGCTTAATAAAAGATTTCATAATCATTTTTAGGAATAGTCTGTGTTACAAATGAGCCAATCAATCAGGCTCTGTTAGACTGCAGCACTCTGAAATATGCATGATTGAAATCAAGCAATATCCTTGAAGAATGTTTCTGCCTGGCTACATGTGGGGAAAAACCTGCAAATCAATTTAGTACAATAAAGTCCACTGGACATTGCAATTCAATGAATGCAATGTTTTGTGATCACCTGTTTTAGATAAAATGCCATTTTGCAATCTATAGCCAGATGTAATAAATCTGTCATAATAGTGAGTAGACTGGAATCCTGTTTCAGGATTCAGTGCATTTAATGCACATCAGATTTAATACAAAAAGGGCTTATGCAACAGATCATACATTTTTCTCACCCATTAAGCAGTTTTTCATACATACTGGCCACTTTCAGTGAAAACTTTAGTTTGCTTGGGGCTCCTAAGGGGTGGGGCAACTGTTTAAAGGGTTGGTCTGTTATTGGGAGATCATTAACTCAATCCCTGAGATAACCTAGCCACCCATGGCTGGCAGTCCAAGAGGTCACATTTGTGTAGTTCCTATAAATTATCTACATATACTTTACTTGTTGACAAACATCTGGTGAAACTGGAATGACAATCGCATTAGGGTTAGTGTTCGGTTTAGGATTTGGCTTAAGGTAAGGTTTAAGTTAGTATGAATTGAATCTATTACACTCAATTTAATGTTAAGTTGCATCTAGTACATATTTAGTCTAATGTTGTTCAGCATATTGAGTATATTTTTTAATAATAATGAAATTCTATTTACTTGTGTAGGTGATATTGAAACCCTTCCCGGTGTTGGAGTGATCCGACTGGAACTCTAGGTGCATGATGTTGCCATTGCTGGCTATCTGCGAGGGCACGTCCTTGCCAGAGAAGGTCCCGAAAGTGGTGGGCTCGGGCATGCCATCATCCTTCACGATCAGGTAGTCGAACTGGGGCTCCACCTCAAAGTCACTGAAAATGAGATGAATCCGGTTTCCTGGCTCGGCTATAATGAGCCACACACAGTTCATGTTGCTGCCGTACTCCTCTGGGTAGTTGGGGGAGAGGATGATGCCTGATGGAGCGGTGAAATTGAAGAAGCAGGAGACTGCAGAGGGAAGGAGGGAGGCAGAACAATTCGTTACACGCTTTAAATCAGGGACATTTATTTTCATTTATGAACGTGTTTGATATTGGGAATCAAAGAGAAAAAAACAAGAACTGTAAGAAATCCCAATTAAAAACAATGGGGTTCCAATACCACAGTACGGCTTTATGGACTTGGGCTTACACTTTCAACCCAAACGGCGCCAAAGTCTAATACAGTTATCGGAGAGGACGGACCATAAACATGATTTCAGAGTCTTCACCTAGACTGTTTGGTCAGTGCAGAGCAAGCGATGACTCAGTCAGCCTGCCCAAAGCCGAAGCTCAGCCCAGAACAACAACAACTACAAAATGATTAATTCAGCAGGCCTTTGCTGTAAACTACAAAGCAAACACCTATAGCAACAATAAAAATGTAGTAGACAATCATAGTCATGCTAGGTGACTATGCATTTGCAAAACATTGGTGTACTTAATGAACACCTCATAACTGATCCTGAGAACAGTCAGCTCGGGAATGACTGTCTCCCCAGCCAACCCACTGGCATTCGGATTCGCGCCATCTATCCGTCAAGCCTCTACCAGGGCAGCACATTAATCATTCTAAATGGCAAAGTGTTAATTATAGCCGCCATTTGGAAGAGAACTCACAGACACAGCTGGGTTTGTTTCCAGACCACTGGTTATTCTGCTGGCATGAAATAGTCCGCTCGCCGACCAGCTCGAAGGCGGCCTGGCACTCAAAGGTCAGCACGTCGCCATGTGAAAAACTGTCTCCTGTCCGCTTTCCGTAGGCTGGGATGCCCGGGTCTCCACACCCTCCCTTATCGATCTCTGTACAACGAAAGAAGGAAAGAACTACGTCTCTTATCTTTGTCTTAAATGTAAGCTCTTCATGCAATGACACCAATTCTGTTGCATTACAGTAGTGTGTATAAAAGGAAGAAAGAAATATAGTATTGAAGGAAGAATGGGGAAAAAAAGGAAGTAGTTATAGGTTACAAGGGTCTGCTGGTCAAACCTCACACTGTGTTCACTTTATGAACGGAAATAAGTGCAAAGAAGTACAGAGAAAACCTTCTGCATATTTTAATCCACAGTGGTGGTCTGTGCCTCTTATATTTGATGTTTTATTGTTTTGTAATAACTGTGCACAACATTAGAAGAAATGCAAGCTTGTTCCCTATAGAGGATGTATGAACTTATTTTCACTAAGGAAATCGACAAACCCTTTCATTTTCATATAAACCTGCAAACATGAAAAGAAAAATGAAAAGAAAATATTGAGACATGAAGTAAAGAAAGAAACAGAGAAATAAAGAAAGAAAAAAAAGAAAAAATTAAGAACAAAAATGAACTGCCCATCTTCCAGAATCAACCATAATTAAGCAATTTTAATAGTGCACTGATGCAACTGAGAGAGCAACAAACATCTCTAACATCCAGGTCACAGACCTACTTCCATAACTACAGTTGCTATAGATTTCAGTTGAATTGTGTATAGCAGAGGCGAGGACAGCATAATTGTCTTACAAGCAGAAGAGAAAGCAGGGAGGAAGTTGTCTTTTCATTTAAGGTGGGAAAAGCAGGTAGTTCTGTTTTTTTTTTGTTTTTTTTTTTGCAGCTGCATAAAATGACAGTGACAAATGAATGATGTTCTGGAAGAGTTCATTTTGGTGTTAACAACCACAGTGTCAGCTCTGCAGCAAGCACTTCGCTGACCCAGCCAGGAAATAATCTGCAGGGGGGTGAATCCCCCACTCCCCCTCCCCACTACAAATTCAACAACCTCTACGAGGTGTTAAGAGCAAGTTAAATACCTCTGCAGCTGCCAGGGGCAATTAGCTGCCCGATCCACAAAGACGCCGGGCTATCGTCTTCAAAGCAGACTCATGCTGATCGCATGATTGAGAAGTCAATGGCTAAACGTACAATTAGCCTACCACTAACCCTGTCGGATCCCTTCCTAAGTCGACTCAAATTCAAAAAGTAGGGGGCAATAACAGCGGTGGAAAATGAACAGCATGCCTACTTTCAGCGAGGTGTGTTAAATCAAAATCAATGCTAATGCAATTATCCAATGATAACGCATTTACCTGGTCAAAATTCCATTTGTGCCATTATCATAAGTGTCTGCTAATGCCAGGCGCATTTACACTCGTGGGCAAATGGATCTGACTTGTTGTTCGTGTTAAATATTAAGTGGATCTGTCTTTGAGCAATTTGGCAACCCTAAAAGCAAAATTAGCAGCATGTGATCAAAAAGCAGATGAGCAGCTTTCAAGGAGTGATTTCACTTTGTTTGTGGTTCTGAATCACTTTTCTTTTGTAAATCTGCTCAGCCGTAGCCTTGGGGCCTTCCTTGGCCCAATTTTCTCAAACTTGTTTAAGAGGAAAATATAATTTTCCTACACTCATCATCCTCCACCATCACTTTCTGTTCACCAACAAAGAGAAAAATATCTTAGAAGGCTTTCTGGAAAAAATCTTGATTGCCAATGAAAATGTGCTGCAAAATATATTGAAAAAAATACCTTAAATAAAGGGTCTAGTGCAAATTATTTGCCCCCCCCCCCCAAAAAAAATTAAATAAATAAATAGGCAGAACATTGTGGTTTGGTGTACTTGAATGTGTTAGATTTCTAAAACTAGCTGACTGACACTGATCATTATATCTATGCCACAGTGTGTGCCTATCTGACTTCGCACTGAAAATATTGAAACAGTTCTTGACTGGCACCTGCGGTTTAAAGCATGTCAGTCTGTTGCAAATCTAATACTACACATAAGCCAATGTGTCCTAAAAAATAATAAAGCAGATCTGAAATCAGCATGAAAACTGGTTTAGAAAGGTGGGTTGTGGTTTCTGATGATTACAATTGTTTTTGTTGACCTGTGTAATAGTTGATGTTAATATTCATTTCATTAACTGAAATTAGCATTTGCTTCAGTCTTTGACATTTTACTAAAAATAGAGATTTTACTCTAAACAAAATCAGTCCAGAAATTACACCACACAGTCCAGAAATTACACCCTTGACCTAATCTTGACCTGTAGTGTTAATATATATTACATATCCAAGCCCACAGAACTCTCAGATCATTACTCTCATCACATATGAGCTTCATCTTAGCATATCCACCCACTTTCATGTTAAGTGTACAATAACAGTTATAACCCCACACATCCCTCCCATATGCTCTTTTCCCTGCTTCCATTTGGTAGAAGGTTTCACAGTATTCTGGGCTTCACTAGCGGAATGGGGAACTGTTTCTTCCCCTAGGTCGTCAGACTAAATAAGAACTAAATCACACATTGCACATCACACAACAACTGTTCTGCCATAAACAAAGAAAACGTAAACTGTCACTGTAATTGCCCTATGTTTATTTACATACTGTACACTTTTTTCTTACTCTGTTGCTTCTACTTGCTATTGTTGTTCAGTTATTTATATCTGCCTCTGCAGATATTTATTTGCACACTTAACAACTTCACTGCTGGAATTCAGTACGTTATAATACTGTATTCATTCACACTCCTACTCTACTGCTCCTGTTGTCTTGTCCTGTAAATGACTGTTCTGTTGCTCGTGGTTTTTTGCACTCTCTCTTTAGTCCGGTCCTGCTCACACTTGTGTGGTCTTGTAGTGTTCTGTTTTTGTTCTTTGTGACGTTCTGTCTTTCTTAGTTTTGTTACACCATGGCCCAGCCTTGTCAACATCCATCTGGGGTTGACAAGCGTTGCATTTGGATATCCTAACCAAATGCTTAGAGACAGTTTTATTTCAATTCAATAATGTGACACAATTAGAACAATTTCTAAACCAAAAATCAAGGAGGTACTGAATAACAGACATACAATAGTGATCATTTCCCTGAATAACAAGAACATCATGATTAGGTTCTTTTATCAGTTGACTTGACATGACTTCTTCATTAAATGTTCAAGTAAGGGATTTATTTGCTGTCACTGGATATTGTTATCCGCAAACATGGGATCCATTTCCATTGCTTTGCAGATGACACACAAACGTCACTAAAGACAGACAATAAACTTTACACGAAAAGATTGAGAATTGTATAAAGATGACTTTCTCTTTCTCAGCTCAGAATAAACAGGGGTCAGTCTTTTAGGTCCAAATGAATTAGCCTATTTAAAGTATTCACATTTGTTTCTTTGCAGTATAGAATTAAGAAACACACATATTCCAACAGTGTTCACTGAATACAGCTTATAACATTTAGGTGAAAGACATGATAGAAACAGGTTAGAAAAAAGGTACTATGTGGAACCACCTTTTACTTTAATTAGTCTGTTGGGATATTTCTCTACCAACTTTGCACATCTAAACTGTGCAATATTTACCCACTCTTCTTTACAGAACTGTTCAAGCTCAGTCTAATTGGAGTGTGACCATTAGTGGACTGCAATCTTAAAGTCATTCCACAGACTTTCAATTATGTTTGGACTAGGCCACCAAGGATATTCTCCTTTTTGTCCTTCAGCCACTGTGTGGTTGATTTTAATGTGTACTTCGGGTCTTTATCACGTTGAAAGGTGAACCTTCTTCCCATTGACAACTTTTTGTCAGAGGGCAGCAGGTTTTCCTCAAGAATGTGATGCTATTTTTCCCATCCATATTTCTTTCTGTCCTGACAAGTACTCCAATCTCTGCTGCAGAGAAACACCTCTACACCAGGATGCTACCACCTCAATGGCTTACTGTAAGTCTGGTGGTCTTGATAAGCTGAAAAGGCCAGATGTACCATTTGGTGGTGAGGCCACATTGTTTGATTTTGGTCTCATCTTACCGTAAGACCATTTTTCACTCGGCCTCAGAATCTTCAGGCAAAGTTCAAATAGGACTTAAGGTTGCTTTTCTTGATGAGTGGTTTTTCTTGGAGCACTCTTATTCAGACGACATTTGTGGTGTAATTTTATTGTCACATGCACACAATGACCACTCTTTACCATAAATTCTGGAAACTGCTTCAAAGGCGCCATAGTTTTGAGGGACAGGCTGATCTGGAGTAGTAGAACTAGTGGTAGAAATAGTAGTAGTACCAAACACTTTCCAGTTCTCAATAACATACTTCACTTTGCTCCTTGGTATTGCTAAAAGCCTCTGGGTTTTTTTTTGCATCTGTCTCCTGATTAATGGTGGTTGTAAAAAGCGCTATATAAACAAAACTGAATTGAATTGAACTGAATGCCACCGACATGCTGTTTTAATGCTAACTACTCAAAACGATTACAGTTGATCACAGCTGAAAAGCAATCAGCTTGTTGTGCAATGGGGAAGGTGTTTAGATATTTTTCAGGAGAGGGTGATCCTTTATTGATCAGTTATTTAGTTTGTTATTTGTATTTTTTTTCTAAACAGTTGCGGTCATAAATTTCACTTACATTGAAGCAATACAGCTGGAAAATATTTTGTGTGCATGCGTCTTCATTTCAAGCTGTAAAGCATCAAAATGTGAATATTACAAAAAGGGCTAACACAAATGCATTTGCATGATAATGAACTATACTTCTAGATCTACAAAACATCTGTAGTCCAGTATTATTTGTTGATTTTCAGTACGGCAAAGAACAGAAGCCAATCGTCAAACGAAAAAATCTGAGGGAACATGGAAATGACCAGATGGTTATAACATCTGTGAAGCCAGGCTGGTTGTGAAGTGACTAACCAGGATGGCCTGCAGGCTAGTTCAGTATTACTCCCACATCTTTCAGTAGAGACACAATTTCACTTACATGTGAGCACTGGTGTTAACTGTTCGGTCTGATCTCATATTTTTGAGCTCTGTCAGCTGCCAAACCCCAGACAACCGTTTTAAATGTAGCCATACTGTTCATGCTGGTCTGGAAAATTTGGGAACTGATATTATCGGTTTTCTGATTTGATGCACATTTAGAATTTGCTCCCCCATTAACTCTCCTCTAACTGATGAAATGAATGGAGGTATAGACGATAAATGATAAAAGATGTGTGTGAGACACCTACAGAAGCTGGGGCGAAATGTCCAGTCGGCTGTCCCTGGTGGGACAGTTGTCAAACATGACAACGTGACTAGAAGCATAAGTGTGAAATTGGGTTTACACAAAGTTAATTGGGTTTGTGTCATTGTGCTGGGGCCATCCAGACAGTGAGAATTGCTCAATTGTGAGCTTACAGTTTAGAGTGGCTAGCACTGTAACTGGGGAATGGGCCCGGCACCAGCCTGTGAAACAACACATTTTTTTTTTGCTCAGGAAAAAATTTAAAATAATAATTGAAGCACTCACCCACTAACATTAACACCACAGCTATGACTATTAGCTAATTCAACAGGGCCACTCCATGCCCATTTAGTGCATTATGAACTTAAGCCAAGTTCCTAATGTGCTAAAGAAATTAGGTGCAGTTTTTGTCTGGCTGATCTGATGGTGTGCAACCCCCCCCAAAAAAGAAAATTCTGATCCTGCTGGACATTACGCTTGAAAACAAAACAGATGCTTATTTTATTCTCCGACTTCCTCTAATCTTATTTTCATACACTCAGAAAACCAGGTACTGCATTTTATTCAAGCATTTCAAATGTGCCTGCACAGCACATATGCCGGTCCATTTGTTTTCAATTTACACACTGCTGGCGAAGCTGGCATGACTCAACTTCTCTTTGGCCCGAAAGCATTTCACACACAAAAATAAAAAAAATTATAAAAAACAACTTTTGGTGTCAGAAAAGATAAAAAAGCAATTAGAGCCACTGGGGTAAAGAAAAGTGACACATTTGAATGCCAACACATGAGCAGAACAGGGCTATCCCTTTCAATCTAGAGATAATTTTGACAATGAACTGAACAAGAAGTGTTTTTTAAAATGTAAGAACATTAAATAAACAATAAATAAATAATAAAAAAATTGGTTATAAATGAATAACCAATAAAAAAACATGTATGACCTTTCAAAATACATTATCACAACAAAACCCAAATTAACCCACATGAATTAGGAAGCTGTAACTCAGCTATAACTTTTATTCAGTTCAGTTCAATTAACTGGTATTTAGCTTTTAGCATCATACAGACATTTGCTGGAAATTTGACATTTGTAGGTTTCTAGGTTAAAGACCCTCCATTGAATGGGTAAAAACCTTTAAATTGTGTAAAGATCCTTCATTCTTTTTTGTAATAATAGTCATTCTAGGGCAAACCATATGATTTTTTTAAGTGTGATGAGAGCCGATGGCTTATGTTAGAAGCGTTTCAGTAGTTATAAACAGTACATGGACGAAAGTATTGGGACATACCTGTTTTTCAGGGTTTAGGATAGGCCTTTCACTTCCTTCCTAAGGGCAGTCTTAATGCTTCAGCATACCAAGACATTTTGGACAACTTTGTAAATGCAGTTTGGGGAAGATCCTTTTCTGTTCCAGCATGACTGTACCCCAGTGCACTAAGCAAACTCCATAAAGACATGGCTGGATGTGTTTGGTGTGGAAGAACTTGACCGGCCCGTAAAGAGCCCTGATCTCAACCCCATCCAACACCTTTGGGATGAACTGGAACAGAGATTGTTAACCAGCCTCTGTAAACCAGTGAACCAGCCTTCTCCTCTAACATCAGTTCCTGAGCTCATAAATGCTCTACGGAATGAATAGGCACACATTCCCATAGAAACACTCCAATATCTTGTGGAAAACCTCCCAAGAAAAGTGCAAGCTGTTATACCTGCAAAGTCTGTGTATTTGAACGCAAGCCCTATTGGTTTAATGGTAAGGTGCCCCAATACTTTCATCCATGTAGTGTATTTACACATACAGCATAATAAAGTTATAACATCCCTGAATACAGATGTTAACATCCAAGGAAGGAACATATGAAGGGTGTGACTTACCTTCATATATGGCCTTGAAGCCCTGAGAACCGATGGTGTCATCCGACTGGAGATGCAGCCACATCTGGTTGCTCATACTCACAATCAAATCAGGCACACTGGATCCTGTCAGGCTGCAATGCACACACAAAAATGAATTCACACAATGATTATGACATGCATATGTAATAAAGACAGAACTGTTTATAAATATGCAATAAGTGCAGGGCTGCTTTTGTAGCTCAGTTGCATTTGAGCAAGTTTTATCCCTTTTAAATGGCAGCTTTTGTTGTCATTGAAAAGAATGTAGTAAAATAAAAGTGACTTTAAGTCTTTTGTTTGAGTTTTTAAGTACAATAAAATTTTCAGATACAGGTTAATAAGTGGTTGATAAATGTAATTAATTAATTAATTATTTAATTAACTATGTAATTAATGATTGCATTGCATTTTTCAACCCTTGTTTTTCAATACGGATATCAGGTCATTGCAAATCAGGTCAATTTTCTTTTTACATTTTTAAATTATTTACAAAACTAAAACAAACTAAAAGCTTTCCTAGTCATAGGTTCTAAAAGCTTTTAAACACCTGCTGTAGTCTAATATCAAGCTAACCTCTTAAAATGACATTGAAGACCCATTTCCATTAAGAAGCTTTCAGTGGATGGTTCCTTAGACAACCATTTTTGTAAACGAGATGAATCTTCTTAAAGAAACTTTTAAAGGTTTAAGAACCTTTACATTAAGGTAAAAGGTCTAGGATGAACCCTTAAACTAGTAAAGAGCCTTTGGCATTATGTGAAGGTCCATTAAATCTTCAAAAGCTTTTGTACACATGTATTTTTCCAAGCATAGTTCTAATAGAACCAAAAGTGGTTCCTCTTTTTTCAGAAGGTGTGTGCTGTATTTTGTGGACTCACACATAGAGAACTCTTCTGGCGTCACCGATTTTTCCTCCATCACCTACTGTGAGTGTGTCGTAAGCCCTCTCAAGATCAAACTCCTCAAAGGCCAGCTTGATGACCTGGAAAAGGAATAAACAGTAATACCACAGGCCAATATGACATTGATGCAGATGATGCTGTCGTTCATGTTGCCCTGAATAGTCACAAATAAGCATGTTCTAAAAAAATAATCATCGTGGGAAAAAAATTATAAAAAAAATAAAAGAAAAATAAAAAGAGTACAGCTCAGACGTCACTTCTAATCCACTACAGAGGATGAACATGTGAGAACAGCACCCACATCTGACATAAAGAGCAGTGACAATTGGTAATTTAATAATTTCTCTTAAATCAAAAACAAGTAGAGCAGCTGCATAAGTTCAGTCATGGATGGTGCACGAAGAAGAACAAAGCCTTGAGACAGAGCGGCTAACATGCACATTTGATGTGTGAGTTGAAAGAAAATTGGGTTTGAGGAGAGACTGCTTGAAGGAGGATAAGGGGGAAGAGAAACAAAGCTTAATTAGGACAGGTCCATTATCAGCATCCTCACATTCTCTCAATTGGGCAATTAAAGAGACATTATTATCACTCATATTCCTTCCTTTTGCAGCCACTTCTTGCCAAGCCATAACCTTAGCAGGTGGAGCAATGTTCTCGTTAGAACCAAGCAATATGTGGCACTGAGGGGCAAAGCTAAAAATGATAAACACCACCACCATATCGTCAGGGCTTAACATAACCTAAGAAGAGCTTCTTGAGGTGCTTCAGGGTTACTTCATTCGATCCGGAGCATTCTAGGGTGCTTCGAGCTGAATAATAACTAGAACTCTTCATGTCATAAACCTATAGACATGTGTTTAATTGATTGTGCTTGAAGCAGTCACTGTGAAACACAATGTACTTAAAATGTGTGTAGCTCTACCTAAATTTACCCCTGAAAATACTCTAAACGCCTTACTTTGTAAAATCAACCCCTTAATTTTACCTAAGACATGATCGTGAAACCCCTCAATCTTCAATTTAGAGCATTAATTCAGGAGGTTCCATTATTTAAGGGGAAAAATTGAGAAAGGGAGGGGAAAAGTCTGTATTTTTACCCCTTAATTACCCTTAATCTATGTACTTTTTCTTTAAATTTTCCTTAATTTCATGCATGGGAAATAAAGGTCAAAAGGAAGGTCATTTTAAGGGGTAAAGTTAAGACATTTGGTATCATTGTGACAACATAAAAAGCAATTCTACAAGCAAAAACACACAGGCAAGAGGTCATGTTAGGTTGAACCATTAGTGGCCATTTTCAAAGGAAAATCCTGGCCACAAAACCCCAGAAGCACCAAACTGGCAATCCGTATAAGATGTCAAAGTGTTTAGAGCGAACTGCGTGGTGAGGCTTCAAATAAGGAGTCCAAACCACAAGCCTTTAAATTATCCTGTCAAAAAGTAAAGATGCTTTTTACACAAGACTTAGCAAGAGGCAAAAAGCACCACTCACACTCTGTATAAACACAATCCTAATGTGACAGAGCATCTGGATGATTGTTCCTTCAACCGGCTTGACTACCGCGTTTTAGGGTTGCTATTGATTTCTTTGTTTTACACAAAATTGAAAAGTCTGACAACTGGTTCAATGGCTCTGATTTGCCTCCTTTTGTTCAGAGGAGCAAGAGCAGACGTCCTCAAACGCTCTTCAAAGAAAATGTTTGCGACTGCTTTGTTCATTGCAATTCATCTACAAATAAATAAGAAAAGTGGGCAGTTTGCTTGTTTATTGTTTTTGCAGTTAAGCTAAGATGTAAAATACAAAGAAATACTTCACACCTATCAAGGGAGCATCCCCGAAGTGCCCTAATGCATTTTTCTTTGCCATTAAGGTCAGCTACTTCCATCTTATAAACTTTACTTCTCCTTTAATAATAGGATCTTTCATTGTTGTTTTTGCAATCATTCTGATAAGAAAAGAACATTTTTAAAAAGCTAAAAAATAAAAAAAATTATAATGTGAACCCTAAAAATACCCCCAAATATGCTCAGAGAACACTGTAATTTCATTTTTAACTCAGTTTAATGCATTTCCCTTAAAGAATGTAACCTTTAAATGTAAAGGTAAACATGTATTCGAATTTAAATTCCTCGCCGAGATATGCAACTTTCCATGTTAAACTATGAGTTTAGTTCTCAAAAAAAATCCACGTGTGACTGAATCCGTGACTCCTGATCCACGTAAATCTGGGGGTTTACTGCACTTCACAATGCTTTACATACAGGGTTGCAAATGAAGTATACTGTTAATAAGTTTAAAGTATTACAGTACTTTTGAACTTGAATTTATTATTATAAATGTCTAAAGGAGTTTTATTTCATTGAAATGACTATTACCACAGAATCTGTGGCCTTTATTCTGCATAAGTTTAGCCTATTTGTGGTTAGATGAGATGATGTAATGTCTTGCCAGTAGCCGGTAGAGGCCACCGTTTTAGGTTTTAGGTCTAGACTCTTATTTTGAAATCTGTGTATGGTTGTGTCTTGTGTCCCAGTTTCAGGTGTCCTGTGTTTTCCTTAAGTGATTATGTTTGCTCATTGGTTCATGTATAGTATTTAAGTTCTATGTACGTGTATGTCCTTTGCTGGTCATCCCTCACTATGACCCTCACCTTCCCTGATCCTTATGTGTCTTACATGTACACAGCTGACAAAGACCAAAGATATGAAACTGATTCTTAAATATTTGTAATATTTCAGAAAAGAACGTATCAGCTATGTGTAAAATACTGTTGACTCCCACACACCCACTGGGCATAAGGTTAACATCAAGGGGGGTGCTGCCTGAGACCACTGCTGTGAGTTCTGGTCAGCTCCCCACTTGCTGTCCAGTTCTGTGCAGATTTATGTCTTCATTCAGCTGGAGACGACCAGCATGACGAACTTGCTTCATATCAGAAGGGCAGATTTTCCCCTAGCTGCAGGCATAATGTAATAGGTAAAGTGCCTGTGGTTGGAGCAGGCCTGGCTGCCTCCATTTAAATAACAAAGCTACCACTCATCAGTCACGTTAGCTTTTCACCTCAAGCCATTTACACATTGCGCTAGTTGTGTGGATAGGACAGATATTTGGTAGTCACCCAGTGTGTGTTATGATATCCTGCATGAATGATCACCAGAATACACAATACAAGCTATGCCAAGTAAAGCAGTCTTTTAAGACTACTGCTGATCAATTAGAAATTTGTTTTAAGGCATTTCACAAAGAGAATCCAGTACCAAAATAAAACAAAGTTAATGGCTGTTCTACAGGTCAGTTATTATGGCTTAGTCATATTTCTGACTGTTGTCATTTTATTGATGGCCTGGCAGATTCCACTGTCATATTTTGCCTGTTTTCCCTGCCTGGTTTGTCTTATTCTCTCTCTTTCCTAGCTAAGCTGTATTAAAATAACATGTATAACAATCAAACATGCTATGTTGCTACATGAATGCTTTAGCTCCCTAATAAATTGTACTTACCTCACTGTAGCAACCCCCTAACCACCAGGACACCAGCTGCCTTTAAATACTCTACTATTTGTGCATTTGAATTGTTCTGCCGGATATGTTGTTTAAATTTAGTATGTTCTATGATTAAAGTTCATGTGTAGTTTTAAATTCAGAATACTTTAGCCAGGGACAGCAGACAAAAATTAGTCTTTTGGGGTTACTCTGGGTCATGTATAATTCGGGTGAAATTAGTTCTGATGTCTACATTAAGTGAAATTAAATGAATCTGTCAAGCTTTTTAAGTTACTATTAATGGAATCCATGCATTGAAACACCTTTGGGAATTAGTATACTTAATTAAGGGTGCTACACTACATGGACAAAAGTGTTGGACAATCTGACCATTACACCAGCAGGGACTTTAATGACATCACATTTAAATACATAGACTTTAATGTGGAGTTAGTCCCCCTTTGCATCTATAACAGCTTCCACTCTTCTTGGAAGGCTTTCCACAAGATTTGGTAGTGTTTCTGTGGGAATTTATTCCCATTCATTCTTTAGAGCATTTATGAGGTCATTTACATTTACAGCATTTATCAGATGCTTTTATCCAAAACGACTTCCATTTCCTGACAGGGCAGTCTCTCCCTGGAGCAACTTGGGATTAAGGGTCTTGCTCAGGGACCCAGTGGTGGTATGCTGAAGGTAGGATTCGAACCCATGACCTCATGGTCCGGAGGCAAGTATCCTACCCACTGAGCTACCTCTACCCCGTGTGGAGAAGGCCTGGCTCTGAAAAAAATTCTGAAAAATAAGTGTGTCTCAATACTTTTGTCCATATAGAGTACATTAAAGAGCTGGATGACAGACTCAATACTCAGATCCCAAGACAACAGGTGAAGCCTGCATTCCTCAAAAGCCTCAGCCAAAGCTGTTGGAAATCTTTGCTCAGGTCTTAAATCTGCAGGTTAGCAGGATGTCAAACCTGCAGCAAAGCATTGGAATTCTGTTCCTCTCAAACTTGAAGGTGCACAGACAAACAGACAACCAGAGTGAAGAGATCACTTTACCGACTTGGTGCTGCCTTATCTAAAAAATGTGGAGGCATCAGTGAGGAATTAAAAAAACAGGGAGAAAATCCACCTCCTGAGCTAATCTAATCACAAAGATCCTGAAAGATGCAGAGAGCAGAAGGATCCTCCAAACCTGGAGCTTCAAAAGCAGGGCATGGATATTTACATACCCTGACGTCCAGAGGTTTAGTCTACATGACATGAATATACATTGTATATCCTCTTGATAATCACTTGGATTTGTGTGCGCCCATTTAAAACTACACAAATGATATGTAAGAGCTTCACGTATTAGGCTGTTATTAGCACTGCATGCAAAATCCACTACTAACACTGAAGCCCAGTTTTAGAGATCCATGGACATAAACTTGGGAAATAAAACAAGCTGGCTGATCAAGTTGACTGATGAACTGAGAATAACAAATTGAACAAAGTGAAGTGTTAATTCTATAGGCATTACAATGAACCACTGCTAAGAATGCTTCTTGCTTTTAAAAGAAGTCTAATGCCTCTTTATACTCTTAAAGAGCTGTATCTGGAAAATTCCACGAGGTGATGCCATGTTTAGTTCACTAAAGAGCCTTTTAAGAAACAATTCTTTAAAGATCCATTCTGAGTGTGAAAAACCCTTTAAAAAGACTGTCTGGCCCTACGTTAATTGTTCTGTACCAATGAAGAGATCCTAGAACCACACATTTACACCATTTCACATTTGGGAAGTTTAGAATTTTAGCAACCCCAAAGTTTGGAAAAATGAACCTTCCAACCACAGAAGGAGAAAATGTGAGTTTGCACTTGCATGGTGCCTCTGGGTTAATGTTACTGTTACTGATACTCTTATCAATAGCTATTACAACTAGCCTTGTTGTAGTCAAACCTGTCCCACTGCTAGTCAAGATGTATAGTGTACTTGTTATTTTGAGTTGGTGTCATGTCTCGTCAAGGGCTGCTAGAGGCAGTATCGGCCCTCGTGCCTGGTTTTTGGTTTTGTCTTGGTTCTCTTAATAAAGTTCATATCAAAATGAAAGTCTGTGTCTGCGCCTCCTTGGATGGGACACAGCAGAACATGACACTTACGCTGTGTCCGAAACCACGCACTTGCGCACTTTAGTGCACGATTTTTAGTGCGTAGTGCGCTCACGCTGAAAACCAAGATAAATTCAGCGCAGTGATAAATTCGGTACACGGATGGTGCACTGAAAACGCAGTGCAGAACGATGCACACTTTGCGTACTAAACGGATGCCATTTTGACCAAGTTTTCAGAGCTGGATAATGGCGGAGAACGGCAAGCAGCGGCAATTCCTTCATATAAATGTAACGTTATTAAATTATTTTACTGAGTATACTGCAGTGTGTAGACTGTCACTCTCTGACGACACTTATACATAATTTGTTTGAGTTTGCCTTCATATCGACTGCCTTTATATGTTCCCACACATGCTAGCAGTTTTTAGCCGGTTAGTCGGTGTAGTAGGGGGTAAACAAAAGCAAATAAAATTGCAAGGAAATTCATTATCGCAAGAAAACCAATTATTTTGGCGTGCTGGAGAATCAAATGCAGGTCCGTCACTTCCGCTAAGTGCAAAACGTTAGTGTTCTGTCACGGTTAGCCCCGCGAGCATACAGGGGTTTATGATGTTAATGTCGCCGTGACGGAACAGACACGGCTCAGGTCTTAAATACAGGGGAAAACAGAACACAAACAGGAACCCGTTGATGTGGAAACAGAACAGAAACAGCAACCTGGTGACGTGGAGAATCAGACAGATAATGAACACACGACCGGAACACGTGACTAAACCAAACGGCACGTGACCGGGAACCAGGGAAACCTAGTCCGAACCGTTAAATGTTCCATTTAGGACAGCACTTATCCCCGGCAGTGCGCACTACAGAAGGCAGTGCGCACTACGCACTAAGCCTCAGTGCACTGACGGTAGTGTGCGGTTTCGGACACAACCTAAGCCTTCTCCAACCCCTGAAAGTGGTGAAAAGTACAAGAGTAACTTTGTCACTGTACTTAAGTATTATTTCAAAGGTTAGCATTTTAGCATCACAAAAAACGATTGTACATATCTACACAGAAAAAAAAAATTACATTTTCATTTCTCAAAAATCAAATTCCAGTGCTATGCTGCAAAGAAAATCTTGAATACATTTTGACCTTGCTTAAGATCTTGAAATCTGCAAAGTTAATATTTAAAATGTACAGTTTCCATTTTATTCCTTAATAATTACTTTAAGGAAACAGTTAAGATCTTTATTGCAAGCAGCCACCATCAGTTTTCCTCTTTTTATCTTGATTGAGTTCCCATGCATTACATTGTCTTTAAGAATTAAGAATTCAGCTGAAAATGAAACAGATCATGAATCTACACGAATTGTGCAAGAAACACTGCTGAATGTAAGCAGTGGTGTGCTGCACCTGTGGAACTGAAACCAAATGAGGAATAAAGCTGTGAATGTGAAGTACATTCACTTTTAAGGGACACAGCACCAATGCTTTCACTTCAGTAGAGTTTCTTTGTGTTTTTTCCTCCTCTGCTTCGGTAGGCAGTGGTAGTCCCACACCACTCTACATCCGATGAGGGAACAGAGAGTAGGCTGTAACATGGAGATGCCGTTGAGTGATGGCCCACAGTTGAATCTGTCACAACATTCGGAGCCCCAGTGGATTTGCGACCATGACTGCCACCAACATACCCATTAGCCAGAGAAGCACACCATACATAAGAGCCTTTTCCAAGAGGGAGAGTCAAAAGATGTTTTCATTCTTCTGGGAGAACAGGGAAGCAGCCATCCTCCGGGACTCGGGCACAACAGTGATGGAGAATGTGGGCCAAGCGTGTCCGAAAGAAACAGCATGTGCTCATCACCACCAGATGCTCGGCCAGTGACAGAGGCATAAGGCAAAAGTGTGATAAATGGCCATGAGCTTTGCAAAAGCTACTCGCAACTGGGTGCAAGACAGTAACTGGCCTTAATACTCTATTCCATGATGGGGTTGGTGTACAGTTTCTTGGACACAGTTTATCATTATCATGCATTACCTCTGACTTGTGAAACAGCACTAATTTTGCTAATGGTCTAAGTTTCTTTCTCTTTTGAGCTCCACTCTTTGGTACTTAGGTTTCACGTCCTCTTGCACCTTCTAACTTGCAGATCTGTCCTTTTTGTCCTTTGTTTTTACTCCCTGGGTCTAATGTTTATGTAGGAAAAACTATCTTTCCATCTGTTAGCAAATATTTTGAAAATGAGATACTCGTAAATACTTATATTACTTATATATAACTAAGTTAACTAAGCTAAATATGGGTCATAGAGAATAAAAAAAGGATTTATTACCTTGAATTGAGATCATTTATCAGACGTTTTTATCCAAAGCGACTTCCATTCCCTAACTACAGGGGACAGCCTCCCTGGAGCAACTTGGGGTCTTGCTCAGGAACCCATTGGTGGTATGCTGAAGGTAGGATTTGAATCCATAACCTCTTGGTCTAGAGGCAAGTATCATACCCACTATGCCACCACCACATTATGTATGTAGATATTTTTGTTGCTAATTTCAAGAAGTCTCACAAAGTAACCATTACTCTTTATTCATTCGGCCTGTGATCAAAAAGTTGTAGATTCAATTCCAAAGACCATGACATTTTGCACACTGATCTGCATTAAACTATCGGAGGGGTTTGAACAACATTGCAAAAATAACCTTAGTCTGTGCTTTAATCACTCATTTCAGGGAACATTTGACAGTACACACATAGAGCAAATAAGGGAAAACATATAAAACAAAACTAGTATGTTCATGAAAAAAAATCATTTGCAATGTCAAAAAGTCTAAGTAAGGCTTTACTACAAATGCACTGTGTATGACAACAGAGTGCAATGGGGCATTCATTCCAAGCTCTGCAGATTTATGATTTATGAGCTCATGCATACATAAACATGCCTAACATTAAAACAACATCAGTGGGATATATAGGGAAACCAGTAACAATATAGATTAGTCTGAGACATATTTCTAATTTACTTTGGTAATATCTGAACATCTAAGGCTAAATTAAATACCATTACGCCAACTGTGGTTGCAAGGTCACTGTGGTCCATTAAAATCATAATGTAAGAGCTCAGACAGATAATAAGCTACAGATATTTTGCTAAAACTAATTCGGCACAGAGATAAAAGTGACAGCAATAATTCAGACAACTGGGGCAAGGGGTTGAATATTATGTGGACCACTAAGCTCATGGGTTTAAACTATTTTCCTGGTATTTATGCAAGACCAGGGCATGTCACCACTGTTGAAACAAAGCTTTGTCTCCAAAAAAGGAAACTTTACAGAAGGAAAAATGTTCTTGACTCATAATAGATTTTTTTTACTATTTTGGTAGGTCTGATCAGCACAATGTTAAGTAAAAAGTACAAAAATCGAGAATCTTGTTTCAAGGGAGACAATGGCACCTCTGTGGAAAAGGTCTCTTCTTTCTCTCATAACCCTTCATTCAAGTAGTTTAGAATCCTCAAAAACAGTAGACTTACCTTCTCTGGATCCACAGCTGTTATGACCCATACGCAGTGGGCATTGTTCTCGTACTGGACAGGGTAATTTGGAGATGTGATAATGCCCTTTGGACCTCGCAGGTTCGAGCCACATGTTCTTGCTGGAGAGGTGAGAAAAACAAACCAGACAACACAAAACTGTAGTAGGGCCAAACTGTACTTTTCTTTCATAGCAGACATTCACCATTTAATTTACTAGAAACATCTGTCTGGTACTTACACCCTCATACATACACACACAGAGAGATAGTCAGTCCCATATGCACTAAGCTGTGAAACCTTTCATAGGCAGCATTAATTGTATCATTAATGGATGCTACAGCAGCTCTTCTATGGGATAGGACCACATTGTCTTCACAAAATAATCAATGATGAAACAATCAATATGAATAATATTCACTTCACCTGTCAGTAGCTCATTGGTGTAATTTATCTCCATTGCTGACACAACATAGATATACTGTATTATGTTCCAAGAGCAGCCACATGTAGTGAAAAAATGCTATGTTGTGATAAAAATGCCTAAAAAACTGTTTTTATAGTGCAAACTCTAAATATGCTCTCAAACCACTTTAATACGTTACCCTTAAAGAAAAAGTAAAGGTAAGGCCGTGTTCATACTGTACAGTTTACACTGTCTCTCGCAGAGTTAGAATGTAAAATATCGATATTACTCCTATGTTGACTGTTCTGTAATTCATGCACACACGTTTTCTTTGGTATGCGCTGTTGTTTTCTTTGATATAAGCAGAGTAAATATATACATAAATTAATTTAATATTCATTAATAAAAATATAGGGCATTAAAAAGAATAAAATGAAAAACACGGGAACACTCATGGCACTCCATGGGGGACCGCAGCTGCATCAAAGGACAGCAGCCAATCAGCTGCAAGGAGAAATAAATAGCATTTTCGGATTGGCTATTTTTAAACCACATGCCTCTGAGTACAGTGGCATTCACCATCCCAAGTTGCGCCTTCCTTGTGTTTTCTGGACAGTACCAAAAAATGTATAGTTATGTTTTATATGAAAATGTAGCTTAATTTACATTAATATTGACGTCACATAATTAGTGATTTTTTTTTTTTTGAATAATTTAGCACTAAAACGAAAAAGTATATATTGCCACTAAAAAGCTGTGACGTATGGGTCTCGCCCGCCATGGCCCCTTGTTCTCGAGTTGGGCTGTTTATGTCTGGGCTCATTCCGTTCAGGTGCATCTGATTGTCTTGCTAACCGACATAAACAACCAGCACGAAGACGAGGGGACATGGCGGATGAGACCTGTCACAAAAGCAAAAAAATGCGGAGGATATCTGCAGTTTATATGTTAAATGCGGAGGATATAAGTTCAGTTCTCAGAACAAATCTGCGATAGACGGAAAGCACGACTGCTAAACCGCGTATAAGCGGGGCTTTACTGTATTTCTAGTAAAACTTGTAGGGCAGTGATCATAAAGCTGACACTCTCAATCATTTCATAACTATCTTCCAATTATACAGACATTTACAATGGCTTCATTGCTGTAACACTTTTGAGGGTCAAACTGACTAAAGCAGCCTTTGGAATAAGTCTTTATAAATGTTAATACAGGTTTCTGTCTATTGTTATAAAGGGCTTATGTAGGAGTCATGTAGCCTTGTGAACACTACAGTATGTGTTTCCATATATATGTTCTTTCTCCAGCCCCATTCTTAGCAGGTGTTAACTGCTCACAGCCCCTTGTGTTTAGTCAAGGATTTTCTAAGGCAACTTGAAAGAACATGCTGGGGTGTTTAGTGCGGCCTCGTCTGATCCTCAGTGGAACACAGCCGGGACTTTGGAAAGGTAGAGATATCAGGAGATTTGACCATAGACATTCTCAAATTGGGAATTCACTTTTCTCTTTGAGGAAATAAAAAAAAATCATTCTGTAAAACCCACATACGCAACAAAAGCAAAAAAGCACAATAATCATTTTTAAACACATTAAAAGAATATTGTCCAGCACTCCAAAAGTAATTACTATCACTGTTAACTGTTGATGAGTAATAGTGTACTATTGATGGTGGTGTATGTTGTGGTTATGCTGTTATATTGTTCACTATGTCTTGAAAGGAAAAAGGCCCTCAAAGTTTACAAAAGCACTCAATGCTTGCAAGCAATAATCATCTTTTCAGCCTCTACATGAACGTAAGGCATTCAGTCAACCTGGATTCATTTCTAGTCAACATTATTAACTGTGAAGGATTAGATGAGTCACTTTAAAGGTGTGATATATGATTAGCAGCTGTAAATGAAAAGCATTTCCAAAACATTCTTTTGTAAAAAAAAAAAAAGATCTGTGGTTTCCTTTGGCCCCCTCTGCATAGTTGCAAATTGATGTTATGTACATCACTACAACAAGAAGGCCTGTTAATTACCGAACAACCAGCCTGTTGAATGAGCAGCAGGGAAGAGTCAAACTAAGCCATTGCTCATTTACAGGTTCGCAGCGTAGTCTGTAATTAAGTCTAAATAATCTCTCGAGATCACCAATGAGTCTCTTCAAGAGGTGGGCTAAAAAAGGAAACCCGCTGGGAATTATTAAATCATGAGGCTAAAGAGTTTTTTAACTTTCCGTTTTATACCTTCAGCCCCCCAACTTATCCCCCTGGAAAGAGGGGGAAAAAAGCTATTTAAGTGTTATCTTTAAAGAGGGTACTTGGCGATGCCGAGACAAAAAGTGTCTGGATCAATCAGCGGTGTGGGGGAATTGCGCAAAGAAATTGTCAAACACGGTTACTCTACCGCCTGAAGGTCTGAAATACTGCCTTATTTAATTTTGATTAATGTCTTCAGGGGGCCTGTGTCCTCTTTGCCTTTCAAGCAACCAGACCAGGTTTCAGCTTAACCCTTACATGCAGCCTGAAAATACATCAGCCACCGGCGAGTGCGTTTCTTAGGGGAAAGCGATGCCTGTACAGGCGTATGACGCTGAGCCGATATGATACTGATAATTAACACTTTGTCATGGTTGACACTGATACCCTTCATCACTGTGATTTATCCATTATGCAAGCCCAGCAGCAGGATGGAGAGAGGGCAAATCTATTTATAGTGTAAACCCGTAGGTTATCACGTTGCTATGTTTATTTCTGCAAGCAACAACAAACCAATATAGTAGTGTACAGACTAGATTCTTGAATCAAATCTTATTTAATAAGGAAAAATATAAAAAATACTGCTGTAATCAACACTCTCCTCTAACAATGTTACCAGTTGGATGGCAAAACACTACTAGAAGTTTGTCAAAAGTAATTATTGCCATTTTGTTTAAGAGTGAACAAGAGAGTTTCGTTTTCTTTGAATTATTGAAATTCTGTAAATTCTGCATCATTTCTCTTCTTTTGATGTTTTATCATTTCCTTTAAAATTATGCTTTAAAGAACAATATGTTCCTTTATCGAAATGTGGAGAAATATTGTCAACAGTTCTTAAAAACTAAGGCAAATTGTTCAGTTCAATACTTGCACCTATAAAAGATACAAACTGAGAAACTGAACATTATTGCAGTGGTTTCTTGTTTTGTTCCAGAGCTGTATGTATAATCTTCCACAGTTCTTTTTAATTACTTCTAATCACAGCACTGTTTAAAAACTGCTGTGCCATTAATCAAACCACAGCACTGATGATGTTAGATGTTAATATTAAATGAAAGCCTCTTTCAATCTATCAACCTCTGGCAAATGGCAAATGATTGAGTTAACAGAACGTGTCAATTTAATTTTGAAAAATGTAAGAATTATAGATTAGCTACAAGTTCCTCATCAAATGTGGTAGGATTCAGTTTGACTCAATGGTTTAATCAGAAGGGAAAGTAACTAAACAACAGGTAATGAAAAATTAAAAACATGCACCCCCTTTGTGGCAGGTTCACTATATCTCTAATTGTTTAAAAAAAATTTTAATTATTCGGCTGCAACTAGTAACAGTGGATTTGGGCATTTTAGGATGTAGGGCTTTTTTCCATATCCATTACCTGATATATGAACATCATCACATCTTTAAAGTATGTCTGTAAATTTGTTCCAATAGCATATAAAAAGTACTGTGTGGAATAGAAACTAATCCCCCCAAGTGATGTATTAAAAAGCTGTAATTAAATCAAAAATGGTATTCCTCTGAAAAAAAGCAATGAATATAGTTCGAGTAAAACAAGAGCTAAATGAGTAAAGGAAGGGTATGTTCTTTGGAATAATTCACATCAGAAAAGCGATGAGTGTATATGGCAGATGAGCTCGGCAACAGCTGTATCAAATAATTGAACTCTTCACTCAATACCTATTTTGTCACTCAAATTCATGTAAACAACAAAGTCATTTTGGTTTGAACTACCTTCTTTAATATCTAAAGGGGACATGACACCCGAGTTATGGAACAAATATCCTACAGCTCACAAAAATGAACATGACCTCGTTCTGCAGCACATAAACAAGCCTCAGGGAATAGAGGAAATCTTATCACCATTATTGTTGGTAATTTCGGGTTGGTGTTCATGGGTGAGGAAGTTATTCTACTTGATTCATTATGCACAGTAAAAAATTCAACAACAACAACAACAACAACTACTATTACTACTACTACTACTACTACAGCTAATAATAATAATAATAACAATAGTAATAGTAATAATAATAATAACAATAGTAATCACAAGTCACAGGTTTGAACCCCTACTTTCTACAGTTTTTTGGGGCAGCTGGGTGGTCTAGTGGTTAGGGCGATGCCCCTGCAATCGAAAGGTGTCATCACTGCTAGTGTCATCACTGAGGTATTTTAGCAAGTTACCATCCGCACACACTCCCCGGTCAACCCTCACTGGTGGCAGCCCACTGCTTCACTTAGTGAATGGGTTAAATTCCCATTGTTCACACTGTGTGCTGTGATGTGTTCATGCGTGACTATAAGGGGCCACTTCACTTAATAAATAAAAATAATTTGTGCAATTCTAAAAAGTTGGGGCAAGGTCTTGACATTTTTGGAAAAACTGACATTTGAACTCCTAAGGGTATCATTTTAAATCTGAAAATAAATATTGAAATTGAGTAATTGGTTGGCCTAATTTGGGAGCTGAGTCAGAAATGTCTGTGTAATTGTAGTTTGGCTTAGACAACTTTGGTTTTCTAGCCAAATAGCAAACCCGAAAACCGAACCATAAACTCTAAATTTTTATGTAGCGTCCATGGTCAGTGGCTGCCAGAGGCCACCATCAGCTTTTGTAGATATAGGTGGAACTCTTATTTTGAAAGAAGGTTGGTCAATTACCTATTATATGAAAACCAGCAACAGCCAGTGGTGTCCTCAGATAAAGTGAGTGTTTTCATTTATTGGTATGAGTTCTGTTTTTGTTCATGTTTTATTTTTATTTTGTTCATGTGTTAATTTCAATCAATTAATCACAGTAAAATATAGCTTAAAAAATCGCACCATGTGGCTTTAACACAGTCCAGTGTTTTCCAGAAACACGCTACCCATGTGCTACCATGCCCTTCAGTGCATGTGCAGTTCCACTGTCTTGGGAGTCTATCTAGGGTTAGGGAAGCTGGTTTATCTATGCTTTATTGCATTGGAGACTGGTTTATCTGTGCTATTGTGCATTGGAGACTGGTTTATCTGGGCTATATTGCGTTGGAAACTGGTTTATCTGTGCTATCTTGCATTGGTCACTGGTTTCCAATAATTAATTATCTTAAATAAGTAAAAGCCTTTTTTAATTGTTACCTTTGACATGTATTTGTTTGCTCCTACACATTGTTTTCAGTGCACAGTTAAAGGGCATATGAGTGTATGTCGCTACTCTGGGGTCTATGTATTTGCAGTCATTACACAAGCATTGTGCTCTAGATTCAATACATTTTTCTGATTCTGATTCTAAAATGCCTTTTTCTGCGGTTTGCAGAGTGCTATCCAAAGTTACCACAAGCTGGAAGTATGGAACGATTTGAGGTAGCCTGTGCCCTGCTTCAGCGTAGCATCTCTCAGTGATAGAACCTGACTGTTTAAACTGACTCTGTCTATCTAGGCCCTTCTCATTTAAATAAAATATATGTCTCAGATTATGCATATTATTGCCTATTTCACATCATTATCAGTGTTATAAACTGACTATAAACTGTATGAACAGTATAAACTTTTTTCAACAGCGTAGCATGAATCGATAGACTCTGCTGTGACCATTACTGCACATGAACAGTGCAGAAACAGTTATTAAATAAAAGAGACAATGAAAGTCTGCAATGTTGATTATTCATTCACTCGTACCACTTACATTTTTATTACTTTTACAGTGACTGTGATTAAGATGCTTTTTAATAAGATATTAACATTTTAACATACTATCAATCCTGAGCTGCGATAAGTGTCATTTTGAATCTTCTCTTAACTTCCAAAATATGAGGGACACACATTCCTGGTTCTAATTCTTTGACTTGTGTTCGAATGAGACCCCGCCAGACTCCTTTCCTCACGCCATCACGCATCAATCCACCACAGAGCGGTGAGAAAACATTCATGTTCGCAAAAGCAAGCAAAACTTTAATTGAACTTGAAATTGTGTATTTAAATGAGGCTTCTGTCCAGGTTAGTGCATTTTTGAGATGTGAAGAGTGGCACCGTGAGTAGGCATTCAAAATGACAGAGTGTAATTAAAGCAAACATCACGTCTAATTAATTTGCTAGACAGATGCTTGAAACGACTGAATGTGGATGAGAAACAAAGACTGAATTCCTTGACAAAAACCTGCAATGGGCACAAATAGCCTATTGTAAACATGACTTTGTAGAAGCTGCAACAAGGAGTCCACAGGTTTTGCATCCTAAATGATTGCAGAGGGAGGAAGGGAATGATTACTTTTATATATTATGTCATAATATATGACAGCTTTATGTTTGGATTTGTGCATAAACACACACATTAACAGTATGTATGGTACCGTGGAGAGACAATGTCTCATGTGCGTGTGCAAGATGAATCTGCAGCTTGCTGGAATATGAACAGATATTTTGCACATCTTGCCAGATGCTACCCTGGATGAAAGTATGGGCTGCGCGGCCTTCCTCTTCATTGGCATGTGGCACGCATCTCACTTAACAGGATTTGACAATGTCCTTACAGAAAGTGTCGGGACAGGGATGGGCCGAGCCATATTCGCACTTACTCCGACAGATCGGCCTGTGGTCACTCCAGGCAGCCAGGGTTTCAGTCACTCTCTGGCAAGTGATGCTCTTTGATCCCTGCAGCACGTAGCTGTCATCGCAGGAGAACTGGATGCTGGCTCCGACCCTGCGGGAGTTGGAGAAAAAAAAATTGACCGTCAGCGAATGACCTGTTTCGTAAATCACACACATTCATTGCAGGCTTGCAGGCCTTTTCTCGCTTTTTTTTTGGTCAAATTGGAAAGGGTGGTGGGAAAGGCACGCAATTCGTGAAGCGCTTGTCTCAGCAGCCGGACTTTCGCCTTCCAGTCACTAAACCTGCAATAAACGAGAATTTTTTTGGACCCAGTTTAGCCCCCTTATTTTCTCAGTCATCCCAAAGCCATTCTATTAAATTGAGAGCCAGCGACTCTCGGGGCTACACAGAGGAGTCAGCATCTCCAGGAGAAGCTTGAGAACTGTAAAGCCTAAAGATGTTGGTCTTATCTGAAATACTGCCTTCGGAGTCATGACACAGATGAACCACTTTTGAAACCCCATTTGATCAAGGTCAGAACCATTCAAGGTTCTTCACATCATTTTAAGGTTCAGTACCAATTTAAGGGTTCATCAGTTGGTTCCATAAAAAAGTACTGGTTCCTCCTAGAACTTCTAGATTCTGTGGAGGTTCTTCAAGCTTTAAAACAATTTTTAATCTCATTTATCAAGGAACGATTATGAAAAGAACCCTTAAATAAAAGATTATTTAGAGAACCAAATACAATTCAATAACGGCAAAAATAACTCATATTCAAGACATAGGACCTGAAAAGGTTCCTCACATTATGCATATACCAAAATTACATGGATTTCACTGTAGCATTATATAGCAGTTGGACCACTTTGCATGTTTTAACTAAATTGGACTGGTTTTGAGAAACGTATTGTACTAATCAATTAAATATGAACTGGATCAAAATTTGGTAATGGCAGACACTATATTAAATAATTCAGACTGGAATCAGAGGCAAAGTGAGTTGACCAGGACGTCGGTAATTAAGTGAGTTTGACTTTTACGTCCCTGGCTTGGCGCTGCAGCAGCATGGAGGCTCACACTGCATATGTCAAACAGCAGGGCCAACTCTAATTACGACAGTGCCATGCGGCTCCTATTTCAATGGACAAGGGCGGCAAATAAGAGAACCAGGGGAGGCACTCACTGGAAGCTGGAGCCGATTCGTTTCCCATTCTCCGGAATGCCTGGATCTGGACAAATGTCTGCTGCCATGCCTCCTTGGCTCACTGTGTTACATGAAGAAAATTGAGAGAAAACAGCTCAGAACTAGAACATACTAACAAGGCTTAGTGAGTTCCTACCCTTCATTTATACATACAAAGGTGTTTCACCAATTTCCCAGGAAGCTCACAAATTGGCACTAACACTATAAGCTTGAATCACTTGTCATTTTAATACCTGCTGTCATTTTGTTCAATAGCCACCTACACAGCATGCACTGAAATAAACTTCATAGAGAAATTGAAAATGAGAAATTGTACAAAGCATTTTTATTTGTATTATTTTCTTTTATATTATTTTCTTTTTATATTATATTATTTCTTTTATATTATTTTCTTTTATAGGATGTCTGATGTCATTTTATTCTTATTATTCTTTTATTATTATGACTGTGTTAAAACCACATACATTTTGCACCTGCGACATTTCTTGTATTATTCATACAAGTATTCATTATACTGTTATTTTCATTGCAAAGGGTGTCAAATGAGGTCGCTAGCAACTCAAGCTATAAACTAAAAAAAAAATATTTATGGTTTTAGAAAGAGTGGCTATCGTAGGAGACCAAAAGACTAAACACAAGGCAGCATAAGCTGCAGCCTTACAGAGAGAGCAGTGAAGAAATGCTGACATAAGAAGGCTTCATGTGTCAGGCAGGGCCAGAAAAAGGTCTACAGTAACTGGAGGCATGGATCAGGAAAATAGCCTTCTAAATCGTTACTTCGTGTTATAAGAAGATCAGGGCCATTAGTTTCAATCAGAATTCCACACAGCTGCACTATAAAATCAAAGTCTAGAAGAGACACGGCTCTACAAACTTGCCAGAATCCACAGCATCAGTTTAGGTTACGTTTTACAAAGGAAAATTAAATCAAAAACACTCCAGAAAGTGAAAATTCCTAAACGGCTCTTGGATGTTCGATTCTGAGACTCCTTTAACTGGTATGGAACATTTATATTATGTGAAAATTCCTTAACCTTTAAAAAGCTTCTTCACACTCACACACCTCATTTAGAACAACGTTTCCCTCAAGAATCTCACATCAAAAGGTTCTTTAGGGAACAAAAACAGGTTCCTCCACAGAATTGCTTCAAAGAACCCCCTTTTGTGTAATGGTGTTTTTCAGCTCGGAGCATCAGATTTTAGGACAATGTGAAATAAAATAGGTATAACATAGCTTCTAAGCTTATGGGGATTTCAAAGGCACCTTCAGAAAATTCTGAGGAAAAAAAGAAAATTAATATATAAGTGAAAGCACACTGAAAACAACAAACGGGGCTTGTGTGCAGAATTAAAGCAGCGTCCTGTGGACTGGAGAAAGGTACGGTATTCATCACCGGGCCTGGGCGGATTGCATTCATAGATGAAATATCTATTCTTCCAGTGGTGACAGGGGATTTAGTGATCAGGGGCTCAAGGCTATTTCCCATAAAAGAGAAAAAAGTGTGTGTGTGTGTGTGTGTGTGGTGTATGAGTGAGAGAGAGAGAGAGAGAGAGAGAGAGAGAGAGAGAGAGAGAGAGAGAGAGAGAGAGAGAGAGAGAGAGAGAGAAGGCGCACAGATAAGAAAGACAAGAAGGAGAAGGAAAAAAAGGAAAGGTCACAGAATGTGTCTGTCACGTCCACTCCACGGCCCTTCCAAGTCCCACCATGTTTGCATTTTCACGTCAAATGCTGCTTCACTCCCCGACGCTGCATGGGTTCATTTACTGGCCAAAACCACATTAGGTCAGCTTACAGATTCCACATCATTCTCTCTCTCCCTCTCCCTTTCACCCTCTTCCCCTCATACTCTCTCTCTCTCTCTCTCTCTCTCCTTCTATTGTATTTGCATCATCCAGAAATGAAATACCATGGCATCTTTTCATAAAACACCCTCAAACTGCTGCTCCTCCAAAGCCCAGTCTTATAAATCCAAAACAATTTATATATGCGAAGCTCTGAGATGGTTTTCAATTAAACTGAATTTCATGCAAGAGCACATGGACTTGTTTCTTTTCTTTACTTTTCTTTTCTTTTTTAATTTGGAGGGCTATCGGAACGCACCTTTCAATAGCGCTTTATCGTCCTCCACCATTTTAAAACTTCTGGCAAAGGAATCTTCTAATCATCAGTAAATACAAAATGCTCCAGCAGTTTGGAAGCAAATTGGTGAGATGGTCCAAAGGAAGTACTGTCAAGGAGGAGCATAATTGGGGAACGCGTTTGATATATGTGACACAGAGTTAATTAACTGGTAATAGAATCGCATTACCTGCCTTGCGCCGAGGCGTCTATCTGTGACCATGGCGGGGGATATGATTTCAGCGCAAGGTCAGAGGATTTATGAGCGGTCTGGGCCAGCCGCTTGCCGACTAAAACCCTTTTGATCAGCTGTCATGTCCTCCCGTTTGATGTGGTCTTCAAATGTCATTGCCTCTGATTGTTGATACGAGTTTCAGAAGTGATTTTGTGTGATCAAAGCAGGGCAAGCCCCCCCCCCCCTGCATTTTTTTTATTTTCCTCTCCTATAGCACTACCCTGAAATCATCTGAGATTCCAACCTTTATATACCATATTGTGCAAATACTTCAAATTACAATTATAAATTTATAAAAATGATAAAAAACCATTATAAGTTAATCCCTGTTTATCAACAGTATTTTGCTTCAGATGTAAAAGGTGGAAACAGAAGCCTTTACAATGGAATAAGATATCAAGCTGAACAGTATTAAGTCAATAACCTACAGGCCTTGAAATTTATGAACAGTTTGTACTACAAGTAAAAGCAAATGCATAGAAACTGAATCAGATTATTGCTCTAGAACCTGTTATTATAAACTCTAAGGATCGTTTCCCCAGACAGGGATAACGCCTGGTCTTGGACAACCCTTTCCTTTTCGTTTGGACACACACACACACACACAAACAAATACACACACACGCACACACACACACACACACACACACACACACACACACACACACACAGGTTCATACTTTAGAAGAATGGTAAATTATGAAATATGTGATGTAGTAACTAAAATATTAGGCAAATTATTACTATCTTCTTTTTTTTTATTCTTGGCATCCTCTTTTAATTCACACAGCTTTGCACATTCTCTGCATTTTCTCAAGCAGCTTCCTGAGGAGCTACCTGGGATGTTTTCTAACATTCCTGAAGACATTATCTAAAGGCTGAACATTTGTTGGCTGCTTAAAACTGCTTGCCTTAGCTTTTTAAATATTTGTATCTAAAATTTTAGTTTCAGCATTCATTTCAATTCATTCACACAGCTTCACTGTTTATAGTAATTCTGTTAACATTTTAAGGCCGTAAATGTACGGATTTCAAACCAAAGGACTTTCGGATTATGAAATATAGTACATACAGTCAAAAAGATTTTTGACCGGTGCTGTAAATCTTCGCCATGAATTCCACAGACAGAGCACGGCTGTGCATTACATTAGTGGAGTCAGCAGCCTTTTGTGGTCCTAATTGCCACAAAACATGCTTGATGAAGCAGAGAATGGGCCAAATTATTGATACAGTATAATCTGGTGTTTAACAGGAGGATTTTGGGCTTTGTCAAGGGCATCCTTGAATGCACCAGGACTACAAGAAGGGACACAAAATGCTTTTGCTGGAGAGAAAGAAACAAGAAAGGAGTCGAGATGGCCCTGAGAGTCCTAACTGCTTTATATAACCTGTCCTAATTGTGTTTTAAAAATACGAGGATATACCCAACCCTTTTGTAATTTATTTAGCCTCAGAAGCTTCAGATCAGCTCTGTATGTCCACTGCTTTAGACTCAATGAGGCGCTTTAAACCTGAAATGTTCTACGTCTTTTACTCCACTTCAGCCATGTGGCTTTATCAATAAAATATTTACAAATTAAATCTCTGTCATTGCACTCTTACTGCCACAAGTTCACAAAAAACACAAAATCACGTTAACTTAAACCTTGCCTTTTTACTGAAAGGGTTTGATGTAAAACCTTCTTCAGAAAATGTTAGGGCATTGTGTAGAATGTAAATAAAAACAGAAACCTCTGACTTTTCTTTGAAAGGATCTATTAAGGTGTGTAACTTAGCTGGCAGTAACTTGGTCAAATAGCAGACACTGATTTAAGTAAAGCTTTTTGATTGATTTCTTTATATTTATAAGCTTTTATGCCAGCAATAAATTTAAAAAAGCTACAACATGGCCAACAAAAGCCAGGAAAGGTTACATAATGCAATAAAAACACCTGGTGGGACATCACACAGCTAATTAGGTTCATTGGCAATAGATCAGTCACATGATTGGGTATAAAAAAGCCTCCCAGAGGGGCAAATAGTATAGATGGGGTAAAGATGGGGAGGGGTTCTCCACTTCCTGAAAGACTAGTTTTAGTGGAACAATTTAAGAATAAACATTCTTTAATGTCGCACTGCAAAGAGAGTGGGGACTCAATCTACAACATATGATATCATTCAAAGATTCAGAGAATCCAGAGAAATCTCTGTATGAAACTGGAAAAGGCAGCAAACTAATACCGGATGGCCAAAACCTCCTCAAACATTTTCTAGACAAGAACAAGAACGTCTTCCATCCTTGTACCCCCACATTCCAGCTCATTAAATGTTAGACACATTATATCTGTTTACATCATTCTTCAAGATGGTCCATTTAGAATAATGAGATATAATGAGTATTATAAAAACATTATTATGCACTGGAACACACACTGGAACATGCTTTAAATAAAGCATTCAGTTGTCTGAATTTAAAACAAAGCATTTGCTAGCTGGTAGCCTGGTGGTTAGGGAGTTGCCTCTGTGATCAGAAGGTCATAGGTTTGAATCCCAGGACTGCCAGTGGCACCACTAAGGTACCTTTGAGCAAAGTACCATCCCCACACACTGCTCCCTGGGCGCTGCAGAGAACAACATTCCGTGCTGTTCACACTGTGTGCTGTGGCGTGGCATGTTCACGTATGACAATTAGACTTAGTTGGGACACATCTTATTTGTGATGTCACAGCCATAATTATGTTTACTTTAGGGCTGCACAATATATCGCAAATTTACCGTCATCGCGATATCAACATGCACAATATACATATCGCGAAAAAATATACATATCGCAAAAAACTGAACTGCAATAAATGGTGTTTTTCCAACGCTCTTCACCCAGTGCCACAGAGAAGAGGGCAAAACAATCACTGGGCAGTTTCTTCATCTTCTGTGCTGCTGTATTGTTCTTTTTGCTATTTTTTTCAGGCTAAGAACTTTTTTAATTATTAATTTTAATTATGTTTACATTTATTTAAGATTTTAAATTATTTTAAAAATATTTTCAGATTTTTTTCAAAAATGTTCACTGGTTCAAATATTATGGGAGGCATTAAATACTCTGTAAATTCTTTTTAAAAAAAAAACATGTTGGAATGGAAATATTGCATTCAGTTTTTTTTCCTGCATAGACTAGTCAGCATCTGGAGTCCTTATAACCACAAATCCAAAGGAGAAACACTTTAACACTATAAAGGTTAAGATTTACTTACTTATTGCATGTGATATCGCCATTGCAACACTCAACAACATTATCGCATATCGCTAATATCATGCAGCCCTAGTTTACATATGATATGATCTGGTTGTTCAAAATATTTCATTAAAGCCTTTTAAAAAAAAAAAAATTTTCCATCCTGAGGATTTAAAGCCAAATGTAAAAGGATATGTAAAACGGTCACTTAAAATGAGTCATTTATTACACAAAGCCCTATTATTACCAAAGCATAATTAATATAAATGGTACAATTTTTACAAAAACATCCTGTGAAATATGCACTCTAAGAGCGTACTTACAGACAGCGTTTTTGTGGTTCGTGTCTTTGTTCGGGAGCATTTTCACCCCTCTGGACTTCAGCTCAATGGCTTTCTTCACTGTTGAGAGAGAAAAAAAGAGGCAGAGAGAGAGAGAGAGAGAGAGAGAGAGAGACAAAGAGAGAGAGAAAGAGAGAGATAGCAAGAGAAAGAGAGAGAGAGGGGCCAGAGATGAAGTGTGCTGAAAGAAAATTTAGGGCACATTATAATCCATTTACGTAATTAGCAAAAAAGCGATCAGAGTACTAGAGTGGCATAACGGGCCAACACCTCAGTGAGCTCTCACCACTTCTATGTAACCCTGGAGGAGCTGGTCGTGCTCTGGGCCTCCAAAATGAGGCTTCAGGTGTGCTCTCCCTCATCAACACGATGACTAGAGAGGGAATTGGAAAGACAGCAGTGCGGCCAGGGGGAGTTGGGTACGTGACTGTGGAGCATGCAGAAGCAGCAGACCCTCGAATCACACAGTGCTGTGATCGGGCCTGAAATTTTGAACTCAAACGCGTACAATCAAATGTTGGGAATGTTTTCAGTTCTAGACAAAAACAGCAGTTTTCCAGACCAATTTCATTATGACTAAGCTTTAACAACATAATTAAGACTTTACTCTGACATTCACCATTTAAAGGATAGCAAACAAACTGTAATTTAATATTTCTTACATGCTGATATTTCTCTCTTTGTCTCTTGCTGTTGATCAACATCTCCTGTAGACTGGAACCCTTAACACTCCTTCTTTCACAAAACCCAACAACTCCCACATTGATTTTGTGTGCAGGTAGAGTGTCTCACTTTCGTCGTGAAGCGAGCCACTGTGTCTTTTGTTCATTTCACATTGGATGTCCAGATGCATGCATTGGTTAGCATTGTAGCATAGAGTAATTGGGAAGAGGGAGGGACGTCCTACTCAGCCATGAACACGAGAGCAGAGCCAATTATGCTCTACTGGGCAGCTGGAAGGCTGTCCACTAATAAGTTCTAAATCAAAACCCTGTAACATTTTTTTTCCAATCTCCACCCGAACCTAACCACTACTGACCAAGACCAAATTGAACTCCACATTACTAATAGGAATTGCTTATCAATTACTTTGACAAATTACTAAAGACCTAACAACAGGCAACAGATCAAATCAAAGAAAAGCAAAGCTAAGAAAATAATCACACTCTAATTAAAATCAGGAGTAATTTCACACAGAATGTTACACATAAATACACTGTGTGTCCGAAAGTCTGTGGATAGCTGCTTATTAAACATTTCCTCTGAAATCAAAGGTTATTAAGGCATATTTGCGGTAAAAAGTCTCTACACTAAAGTTGAACCATTGTTGTGAATATTTGGTTGCATTCAACCATGAGAGCGTTAGTGTGACTTTGAATGGTTAGCTCTAGATCACAAATGCCAACTCATTCCAAAGGTAATGGCTGGAGGTCAATCACTCCAGAAAATACACTTCAACTGCTCCCCAGATAAATGTTTAGAGGCTTTATAGTCTTCAAGCTGATGCTTAGCATCAGACATGATGACCTGGAACTCATGTGCTACACCACCGGAGCATCCATTTTTATTGGTGGTGCTTTTTGTGGGGATTATACAAGCTGTGATGCAGAACTGAACACCTGTGCCAGCAATGAGGGCAATTTATAGTGACTAAAATTCTCTAACTAAGATGAGGTGTACAAACCCTTTTGGACATATAGTGCTTATCAAACGCAGCTGTTCTCATGCAAGCAACCACCTCAATGCCAGGACGTTTCCTGAACCTTCATATTATCCGACCTTCATATTATTGGTGTACTTTAAAAGTTACGGTCCTGGTAATTTTATGCTGCACGGGATGCCAATTATGACCCAAGAATCATGAGACAAATTCACTTTGCATAATTTTCTCAGTGTGACATCACCCAATCAGTAGGCTGTAATGAAATGAAAAGATGTTTCTTTTTTTCTTCTTCAAAGGATAAACAGGATACACACAAAAATAAGAAAGCGGTTGGGTAAAGAAGCAGGAGATCTGTTACGGCTTAGATCTGTTATGTTGATTTCCTGGAGAGGTTGTGTGGTGTCTTTGCCAGGGTAACCTACTTCTTGCAATACAAAAACAACAATGCGGCCTGTCATGCATCGCGTGCTTTCTGTTAATGCTATGCCTTTATGCTATTCGCAGTGAAATGCGTGATAAAACATGCGAACCAAAATGTAGATCCTAGACCAAAAAAAAAATCTATATTCCTTTCACATGAAAAGAAAACATCAGGATCTGTGTGGAACTTTATATTCACGTTCCCATGATTTCCAGTCTTTGCGCAGGCTGCACCTTATCACCTGCTCATTATGCAAATTGCACATGCGATCATCAACTCATTTCATGAAAAAATAAAAATAAAAATGCCTCATCTTGCGTTATTCATGTGGGAAATATGTAAATTTCTCTGCAGTAATTTATTTCCACTTTTTATAGTATGCAGAGGGGGACATGCGGCGGTCCAAAGAAGCAGCTCAGGTCCTGCACAACGTCAAGAAGACAAGCCAAGATGTCATATTTAGCCATGTTACAGGACGGCATGCCAGACAACACGCCATCACTCGCGTGCCAAGCATCCCACATCTGCCAGGCCGGAGAAAGAGAGAGAGAGAGAGACAGAAAGAGGGAGGGAGAGAGAAACAGAGAGAGAGACAGAGAGAGACAGACAGAGAGAGAAGGCCTTTCCTGCCCAGATTGACCCCCCTTACCTTGGTACTGGGCACTAAATCCTTTCCGTCGATGGTTGCTGTCAGACGTGAAGTGCAGCCGCAGCCAGTTCTTGCTACTGATGACAGGCGACGGCAGATTCATGCCAGTGAGCCTGCGGAGGGGAAAAAAACACAAGATTCCCATTTCAGAGTCACGGAATCTCAACCGCTCCGAAAAGGGCAGCAGATATCAAATATACGGTTAGATAGGGAGAAACAAATTGAATGGAAAATATGCACAGCATTGCATTTTAATCATCGCAAGATGAGATTAATTAGGTGTTCGACTTTTGACAAATTTTGCAATGCGGCAATTACAAAAGCAATTTGCAGCATCAAATTACATGTTTTCGCTGTAAATCGAGGCTTAGGGAGGCCAGTGTGAGCTTAGATTTTTTGTAAAGGCCTCTGGGTGCTATTAAGACTACAGGCACTCAACAGAGCCCAAACCATACATTTTTATTTTTGCCTATCACATAGCCTGCCTTTCTGTACCTTAACTGACATCAGCTAATAAATGCTAACAACAAGGGTATAAATCAGGTCTAATAACATTATCTTCACTCACTGGCCACTTTATTAGAAATGTCTATCATGCAGATCCACCTTGATGTACAGGACAGTCTCTGATATCTAGAGGTGATAATTCAACAGTTGAAGCACAAATGCTCTACAGAATGAATGACCACAAATTCCGACATAAACACTCCAGAAAATTGTGGAAAACTGTTATAGCTGCAGAGGGGGGACCAACTCCATATTAAAGTCTATGTATTTGAATGCAATGGCATTAATATCCCTGTTGGTGTTATGGTCTATTTCGTGTAGTAGTGAAACTGACGTGTAAGCAACGCTGCTTTGCCTGATTCATTAGTACGAGCATCACGTACACTACTATGCCATCATATCACTTTCACTGCTGTGTTGAGAGCAGTGTGTCACCTTATACTAGGTTCTGTGGGTGTAAATCTCTTGCTACTATAAGAGATTTACTCTGATATTGTGAGTCATGAGCACATAGGACTAACAGCATACAATGCAGATTGCCTCAAAAACTGCCTTTCTCCAAAGTTAAATACCCAAACTTAAACTCGGCAATACAAAAGCACCACGTATGACCTGGTGGTTCACACTGGGATTAGATTCAAATAGGGATTAGAATCAAATAAGTCACTCTTAGTGGTTTGATGATCTATACAGTGGTCATGATAGGAACCAGGGGCTGAGTTCTCTACTGTCTGAATATGGCATAAAAATATGGAGGGGCCAAATGGGTAGCATACTTGTCTGTGGACCAAGAGGTCATGGGTTCAAAACCTACCTTCAGTACACTATCACTGGGTTCCTGAGCAAGACCCTTAACCCCAAGATGCTCCAGGGAGACTGTCCCCTGTAGCTAGGAAATAGATCTGCTAAATACTGTAAACTAGAAGATGATGCAATCTATATGCTATCATGATGATAAAAGAATCGTGGTTTGAGGACATTTCAGAGCCCTCAAACACTAGATATCCTACAGAGTTTCCGCCACCACCACTATAAGCGATAAATACTCAGTAAGTTTCTCTAAAATGAAGCATTGCACATCAAACCAATGAGTTTGTTTACATCTTAATTAGGCTGAAAAATTGTTGTTACTCCCCTTTAAATGAGTATTACATTCTCCATTGTTCCTAACCAATATTTGATGCAGCACTCACAGGTATGCCTTTAATCAAAGTTGCCTAATTCTCTATCATTTCTGTTAATTATGCTTGGAGGTGCGGGATATCAAATTAAAAGTTGTGACTGCAAATGCATAAATATGTTTGGTTTTGAAATGAATATTTCCTCTCTTAAGTTTCCTAATTATGGCACTTCTTGTCAACAGTTGCGTCTTGCTTTTCATTACTTCAGCAAGCAGCAGGGTGCCTGTAATCTTCATAGTGAGATGTGGATATTAAAGGGTGTTATGCTTTGCTTGCTCTTAAAGGAATCTCACTACGTTCGGCCTGTTTGTTGCGACATGCCGGAACGCGCGGATTAAGACAAAGGTAGAAGACAGAGACAGACAAAGAGCGAGAGAGTTTATAGCAGCCATGCCTATTAATACTGACTTTATTATGAGGGAACATCAGCATAGCTTGCTTTGTTGAGCACAAATGAAGATTCAGCTTCAGTTTTCTGTTTTCGGATGTTTCATTCTTTACCAACAGCTATTTTTTCCACACTTTGGTTTTATCCACTTTTTTGGAGTGCCTTTTAAAACTTCTCCTCACATCCCGCTGCCAGAACTTCAGGCATATAAACTTGCTGTCATGTGATATGAGCTCAGTCCATGACTTTGTCTGGAGTTTTACTGTAAGGAGCTCAACAAGAGACATTACATTGATTTATTTATTCTTTCACTCTTTATTGACAGTTTTCAAAATTAAACAGATTAAATAAATGCTGCACATCATGTACTAAATCTAACAACACAACCATAATCAACGTACACAAAAATAGCAGCTGCCAAACTGGGGAGTGGGGCGGGCGCAAAATTATTGCGAGGACAACAAATTATTCCAACAAAAATGTGAATACGGTTGCTGTAGTTTGTTTCAGGACAAATATGAAGAAGGTTGGTGTATTGTGTTCCAGGGGAAATGTGAAGAAGGTTGGTGTACTATGTTCCAGGGGAAATGTGAAGAAGGTGGATGAAATACACATTTCACTGAATAGTATATACTTGGCATTCTTTCATGGAATAAAGATTCTGTGAAAGAATAGGAACTATGGACAAAAATGTATACTGTAATTGTTTGGTATACAGTAATCCCCAAGTTTTACGCGAATCAGGAGTCGTGGATTCAGTCACACGTGGATTTTTTTTGAGAACGAAACTCACCACAATAACGCGGAAACTGAAAATATCCTCCGCCTTTTTTTTTGCTTTTTTGTAGCTATAAATATATTTTTCTATATATTTATTGCCACAAAAATGGGGACCCTTTCACCTAACCGTGGTGTCCCAATACTTTTGTCCTGTATATAAAAAGTCCCAATACTTTTTCTTTAAGGGTAATTCATTAAACTGAGTTTAAAATGACAAATTGTTCTGGGAGCAGATTTGGGGGCATATTCAGGGTTTACACTATAAAAATAGGCTTTTTTTTTTAACCAAAATACAACACTCTTGGAATGTAACCCTCACGAAAAGTGGGGGATTACTGTATATCATGAAATGGTGTGTGGGTGGGTGTGTGTATACATATACCTTTATTTGTATAAAACGTTTGACTAAACTCACACTAGTATACCATCTACCACTGCATAGTGGAACTAAAAGCTAAGCCGTTATGTCTTTGGTCTCTTTGATAATGTATTACATTAAAAGTAAATGGATGATGTCCATACTTATGATAATATCCTGATGTAGGTAGTTCAATCGAGAGTGAACACAATAAATGATTCAGTTTCAACACATCTTTTTAGCCCACCTGCATTCATGATCATTTCATGTTGGACATCTGAGCATTAGCATGCATTATTACTCATTCACATTTAGCCTAAAACTGGTAATTCCTGAAATATTTATGAACAATTACCAGACGAGGGAAAATTCTTACTCCTTCCCTGCTTTAAGTAACTTACACCAAAAAAACAGGATTGCTAAACTTATTCTGCTGTTATGCACGCCAGGCTGTCTGCATGTCCTCTCCATGTCAGAGGATGCTTTGGTGAGGCAAAGAGAGACAACAGTGGAGTCTGGCATTAAGCCACAGTGACTTGCAATTAACGGAGGGACTGTAGGAGGCCCCTCCATTTCTTTTCAGGAAAGTGAAGTTCAACGGAGCATGAAAACCAGTCTCCGCTGAAGAGACAGAAGAGGTAAGAGAGCAAAAAAGAAAAGTGCACTTTCACGAAAGTCAGGCTACAGGGAGAGTAAACCTGTGGCAGCGAGCTCAATCTGTTTGAAGATGCTGGAGCACAAAGGAGCAGAAACAGCAGAAAGGAGACAGAACTGTGAGGGAGCTCAGCACGGAAGCAGAGGAAGAAAAACTCACCTCAGTTCTCAAATTGCAGAAGGCCATTTACAGCCAGCAAACCAAACATTAATGAACAACAAAGCTGAGGAGAGGCGATCAGAATTCAACTTGCATTTAAGGATGTTGATAAATGGGGATTAGAACTTAAGATGCAATCAATAGGCAAAAACGAAGGCATTATCTTTTGACTCTTACTTTCAGTATTTGCGCAAGACATGAAATCTCGCTCCATTCTAAGACCCTCACATTAAGCTAGCCTACAGCTCCACAGAGATAAGCTACACTGCTGAGCTGTTTCATTTTTAGTCAGCTAGGTTTAAATAAGACCATGTTTGGCCATCATTGCATCCTTAATGCTGCGCCAGTATTATTGGATTGTTTGTGGTAAACATCATGGCATCAAGTACACAAAAGCTGATAAGCCAATATAAGCTTCTAAGGCAACTTTCAAAGTTTTCAGAGCTGTAGACAGACGTCTTGAGTTTCTCCTAATAAACAACCACACACGCTTTGAGGTAGTTGGATCCTGACTCAAATTTATATGATTTTTTTCCCCCTATAGCTCTTATTCAGATTAGGTCCACATCCAGCTTGTGTCTTTCTTGTTGGGCCTAAGGAGCCTCCAGAAGATGAAGGCTATTTGATACACAGCACTCAGCCTTGCGGACTCAATCTGGAAAATGTACGATCAGGTGCAGCAGCCGGAACTCATGGGTATGTGATCACAGCTTTTCCCTGGTGACTGTTTTTATTCCTTAGAACAAATGTTGGGATGACAGCCGGTAGCACCGGATGATTCTCGGATACACATAATAAGGTTGTGAGAAGCCTCAAATAAAGAATCTAATGAATAACTAAGGAGATGTAAAGTCTTCAAAGAGGAAAAGGCCTTTATTTTATTCAGAGGTTGCTGCAAAATTCATTCAAGCTCTAGCTGCCGACTCGGTGAGGCCATAAGAACAAGCTCATCTGGACTTTGATGACTGGCTGGCAATAAGCAGTGAGAATGAAGTCCACAGATCAGATTTTGATCAGTGTGAGAAATGGTGGCAGAGGTTCTTTCCAAATGCAAACTATGAGTCTGCACTTCCCTCATATTTTGCCTTTTGATAGAATAAAAACATTAAGCCAGAAAAACCTAAAGCTCATGCTGAATTGGAAATGACAGTAATTTAAGACATTCATGAAAAGAGCTCTTATGATATTATTCATCAAACTAATATCTGAAGGTTAAATGCTAAAGTGAATTAAACATGCTCTACGCACTCTTAAATGAATCGTTCTGGGTGTATGTTCCTATGAACAACCTTTAAGAACCTTTACACTATATGGATGTTCTTTAACATGTATAAAGGTTCTTTATATAAAAGTTTTTCATATTTGCTCATCTATTGAAATATTCTTTAAGGAGCCAAAAGGGGTTCTGTGTAATCAGTCCAACAAACCCTTTCTGGCAGGTTTATTTTAAGAAGTGTATGTTACTGTTCCCTAGGTAGTCTATCATCATCCCCATCTGGATTTGTAATGACCTTCTTGACTGCCACTTTTTGAATGAACTATTTCTGATGCATGAGTGACCTTGAGGAAAGGTGTTACAGAATATAAATAAAATATCTTCTTCTTCTTCTTTTTATTATTATTATTACTATTATTATTATTATTATTATTAGTAGTAGTAGTAGTAGTAGTAGTAGTAGTAGTAGTGATAGTAGTAGTAGTAGTAGTACTAATAGTAGTAGTAGAAGTAGTAGTAGTAGTGATAGTAGTAGTAGTAGTAGTAGTAGTAGTAGTAGTAGTAGTAGTAGCAGTAGTAGTAGTGATAGTA
>JBBJLR010000153.1:7266740-7275913 GCA_037577145.1 Brachypetersius gabonensis
CGCGTTTATTGGCCAAGTATGTGAGTGAACACATACAAGGAATTTGATTAGTTACATAGATCCACCTTAAAGACAGTGTTACACACAGCCTGTTATATTCTAAGGGATGAGTCTGAAAAATGGGCATTTAAGAAGTAAGCATGACTGAAGTAAACACTACTAAACATGATCTGATAATCTCAGTGACAAAGAATGGAGCATGTAGGCCCTTTAAAGGTGCGTTGGAAATGTTTGGAAATGCAAGGTATTTAAAATTTTACTTGCTGAGTTAAATTGTATCTGAATACAGGCACAATGCACACAGTAATGGCACAATTAGTCATGGAGTCGTCTTAGAATTCTGTTCTATTCTGTTTAAAAAAATTGTTTTCACACAAGACTTATGGGCTCATGACAAATTGGTCTACTGTGAGTGTCACCTACAGACTTTTATTGCTTTTTTTTATTTCATCATTTAAAAAGTCCCTATTTTTCAGACACATCCCTTAGTTGCATCTAAATACTGCCCCATTTCACCCAGTGATGTCACTTGTGCACACTTACTTATGGGACTGTGTCTTAGAATTCTGTTCAGTTTAAAGAAAAATCTTTCCCCCAAAAGAATCATTAGGACATAACAAATTGGTCTACCGTGAGATTCATTTTTATAGCTCAGTGTTTTTTTATTTAATTTATTAAAAAGTCCCTCTGTTGAATCTGCAAAAAACAGCATGAAGGAATTGCTAGCTGGAGAATTCAATATCACCAGTACAATACTGCAGTACACAGCTATTCTTTAAACCACCACAATGCAAATCACACGTTGACACACACACGCTCGCACACGTACACATGCGCACGCATAGACGCGCGCACAAAGACACACCACACAACAGTGTAAGTGTAAAAGGATTCCATTGTAGATGCATTTTGTTTAAAACCAGTGGTGGTAAGGAAAATTGAAACCACTATGAACGATCAGCAGCCTGAATTGTCACAACATTCTGCTCTTGTCCTCTCGCGATCCTGTGCCATGGAGCTATCGATTTCACTGCAGTTGATTTTCCCCAACACTTCTCGGGCCTTAAACAATACATTTCCTGTCAAACAGGATGAGTGAGGAATACTGTGATACAGAGTTACTCTGGCGGTGGAAGCATGGCATTTAACAAATAGGTTCTCTGAAGCTCTGTATGAACTACTAAAGTATTGTTTCCCCTCACCCTCTCTCCTCCACCTTGACATTCAAAAGCATTTTAGTATTGATCCTTTTTTAGTTGCCTTAAAATAAAACCCAGGTCAGCTTTTTAATGGGATAAGCAGGATATCTTGACTGGAGATTTTTTTTCCCTTTTTTTTTTTTGAGGCTGCAATCAATTAAACTGACGACTGAAAAACGGACACAGCAATCCCTGATTCCAGACAGATGAGGACTTTTGAAGTGTGTCTTGGGCTTACGAAGAGATTTGAGGGATGTAATGAGATAGCAATTTTTTTCCCTTTGGAGTGAAAAGGGTATGAAATCCTTTTACCATTTCAATCAAAAACACAAAAAGAACTTTGTCACGTTCACTTGGATTCAGCACATTTACAGTGACCTCCTCGAAGGGTCAGCATGGTTTCATTGGGAGGCTGAACAGGAATTCTTCATACATATTAGCAATGTTAAGATAACATAGTTAGTTATACCATGACACAGCTAGTTCCAATCTCACAGCGTGATTGGCTGAGGAGCATACAATAAGGACTCAAATCTTAATAGCTTGATATCTCTGCCGCTGCTAGTGGTTAGGGCATTGCCCCTGCAATCAAAAGGTTGTGGGTTTGAATCCCAATGCAATCCCAGTGTCATCACTGAGGGACCCTTGAGCAAGGTATCATCCCCATACATTGCTGGGGAAATTTTACATTGTTTACACTGTGTGCTGTGGTGTGTTCACACGTGACACTTTACTTATGGCAGTCCCACCAAAATCCATTTAAACATCACTCATCAACTGCATTCGCCTAAAGCCTGGCAAAGATGACCAGACGCTGAAAAATGTCACATCAGCGTCTGTCATAACACCAAAAGATGCAAACAACAAATATATCAACTGAGCCATCCACACCAGCTACATGAGAGAGATTACAGTTTTTGATGGTTGCCCCAGTTCTTTTTTGATGCGTCTCCACACGGAGATGTTCCTCCTTGATTTCTACACCTTAAAACCAGCCTCTTTTCGAGAAAACACAGTTAAACTGGTAAAAATAGAAAAGGAAAACTAATTCATGAGGTAGAAAAAGGGAGCCGTATGGGCCCTATCTATTTTTATGAGGACATTACCCTAAATGAGCAGTTAACAGGGAAACTGTGAGTCTGTCGTTACTGTCTTAAGCCTCATGGGAGCTACTGATATTGCTTTTAAATGTGTTAATCAAACAAAAAATGCGTAGCTAGTTTTTTTTAAGCATTTGTTTGTTAAATTTAGACTGCCTAATGTAGATTTTTGCAATTTCTGTGCAGCATTGAATCTGAGTTTTTTTTTTCTGTACATAATGCCAATAAACCGTGTTAATCAGATTTAGCATCATAATTCTTTCAAAATTTAATTATAAAAATAAACTGTTGTATAACTTCTTCTTCTGCTTCTGCTTCTTCTTCATCATCAACAGTAACATTTATTCATTCATTTTCTGTAACCTCTTACTCATTACTAGGGTTGCAGGCACCCGGACCCTATGCTGGGGTCAATGGACGCGAGGCAGGGACTCACCGATTGTGGGGCACCAACCAATCCGCAGGGACAACAGTAACATTTGAAAATAAAATACAGGCTAAAATCTTTATCCTCTTTATCTATTTGTTTCATACGTTTCCACTGCTTTGTCCTGAATAAATCCATGAAGACTTTAGCTCTCACTAGCTAGGTGTAATTTAACCGGCTCTAAAACTGTAATTAGCATAAGAAAAGACTCTTCGAGGATTTCTACTCACACACATGGTCGCACAAATGTGGCGTGACTAAAATATTAACTCATCCATAAATTGTAATTTTACTCCATATTGTTGTAGGGAAATCTCTCCAAACATTTTAATTAAAACAAAAACAAATCACCATCTGAGACCACGGTAGCAGTGCAGTAACCAAATCTGAGCTCAACTTACTGCCAGCTAATAAGGAAGCGATGCTTGGCAGCTTTCTTCAGAAGAGTCAAAGGTCTTTTTTCTGTGGGTAGCGTCCCGTTCCTTGTTTATCCAGTGTTGGGCCCAGATGGGCCATTCACGCGGGAACATGAGAGGCAGCAGGACACGATATTGATTTTGCTCAGATCTGATTTACATTTGACACCAATGCTCAGTGGAGCTTAGGCTCTGCTTAGGCCACGTCCCAGACACTGCCTTCCAGCAGATCTAATTCAAGTCGCATTCAAACACTCAAATGGCACTCTCTCAGGGGCTATTAACTGCCAGTGTGGAATTGTCAGCCTTGGCGCTTCCACCTGCCTCCGAGGCCCCTGGCTAAAACTTTAAGCGAAAGCAACCAGAGTTCTAGATCCTCTTCCTTAACAGGCTGCGGTAACAGCCCATATCGGTTCTCTGAAATTCTGCCTGTCAAATCACCGCTCAGATTAATTCTGGCAGATTCATATGCGCCTCAAACAGGGACAAAAAAAGGTTATAAATTCCAGGACACTGAAATAACACCATTTCAGAAAAGCTGCATGATCTCGAGCTTGTGTTTTGGTGGAGAAAAAGGAGGAAAAGAAAGAAAAAAAAAAGCGTGACAGGCCTTCATTGAGTTTGCCAAGCCAACCATACTGTCTCCACAATGCCCCCTACATCACGAGTGAGGACGTGTTTATTCGCCGAGTGTGAAGTTAATGGAGTTCAGCCAGAATCTTCTCACAGAACTCACATTATGGTAGCTCGCACAATTTGCCTCTCATTACAAAACTTAGAAAGGAAAAGGAGAGTGAAGGGGACAAAAAAGTATCCGTATTCTAATCAGGGTGCAATAGCCACAAGTAAAAACGAGCCTTGTTATTCAAGACTGTAGACTCACATTGCCTCCTTTTCTTCTTGTTTTCATGTATTTATTTCAATTATTACTTTCTTCATGTTTCAGTATCTTTTCAATGTCATTGTTGCTACATATCTGTTTTCATTTGCTATGTGCCTTCTATTTATTCTTTTTTAAACTCTTATTTATCATCACATTTGGTTATAGGCTTGACCTATTTCAGCCACAAACATGTACATGAATCAAGATTTCTTTTTTCCAAATAATAACAATACAGATGGGGGAAAATGCTGACCATAGCTTATACCTACACTCAGCGGTCAAGTATATCTACCATAGATGATCTAACCATATAAGAAATTTAAATAAACCTCCTCTGTCTTGTTTATCAGTGAAAAGTTACTACCACAGGACCCCTTCTGACCAAATATTCTTGAACGGTGGCCTAATCTGCTGATGAAGGAATAGTTCATCACTAAATGTACACATTTTTCCGCCTACAGCAGAAGTAACTGCTGCTTCCTTAATTTAGCTGTGGAGCTGTGAGGCTAATGTAGCTAACAACCATTAGAGCTCAATAGTAAAAATATATCAACGCAACTTTTCTCAAAGCAGAACCAGGTCTTTATTAGGGTGATGTAGACTGGTGTATGAGATTTAAGATTATTACTTACTGTGAGCTATAAAAACAACCAACATTTTACAGGCAGCCATTTCAGACAACAACAAAGCTGAAGGCAACTGATCTTTAATCATATTCCTTCATCAATGTGATGGTCATTGTTGCATTAACTTATTCTACATTAGCATTCCTATTTCTGAGATGAAACCAGATCTTGGTGTCTAAAAAAGCTGCCCATAGTGCAAATTCTAATGTTTTATAGTTTACAGCAAGTCCTCCTGTGAGGACCTCCATTTCCACAAGACTCCGTCATCATGATAAACAACTGGTTGAGGTTTGAATGGGCAAAATTTGGACTCCAAACACATCTTGGCTCATCAGGGATAAATGGAAATTTGTTTGAATTAGATTTTTTCACCGAAGCAGTCAAACAAGTTGGTATGAGGCAGCTATACCGCAGAACCTCCATCTCATTGTCTTAAGGCCTTTACACATTGAGAGTGAGTTATCTGGATAATGCAACACTATTTTATTCTCTCTCTGTTTGATTCTTGCGATTTTTCGCAGATTACATGACTGCACTGACCAGTCACTGTAGTCTCTGCCACTGGCTTGGTGACAACAACAGTGATGAAACAGTTGTGCCCCAGCAACCAGAACTTTTTGATAATTGTCAGAGGGATCAGTGTGCCCTCTGCTTTGTCACAGATGATGTTAGCATATTAAAGCAGCTCAAAATGGGCTCAAACTGGCTTACGAACATCTCAGTTGTGTGCCAAAGCTCAAGATAATTTCCAGCTACTGGGTGAGGCAATAGAACTCTCACTGGAACTCTTACTTTTGCTTTTCCAAAATAGAAAGTTGCCTCATCAACATCGACAAGGATGTCTTTTTTTCCCCAGTTGTTTGTATTATTTTGATTTTAAAAATAGTTTGAGCACTTTGGTGACTAACTATGCCTCTTTTTATCTCTCTCTCTCTGTGTGGACTACTTCAGCACTGATATAAGTTGCTCTGGATAAGAGCGTCTACTAAATGCCATAAATGAAAATGTCTCATTTATCCATGATATGTGCATACAAAGAAAACACCATAAAACCACATAGTGTCCACTAGTGTATGTCTAATCTTTCTTATTTTAAAGACCAAAAAAACAAGCTTAAAGAAGGATCCAATTACAAAGAAAGCATATATAAAAATAGAAACAGGAAACTTGGCATGAAGCCTGCAAATGATGTGAATAGTCAGTATGTGACGATACAAATAATAAGGGAAGGTGGGGGGTGGGTGGATCAACGTGTTTTCAAAGTCATCAGTAGAATCAATTTAGATGCCACTTCATTTCTGCTGGAGGGTCTAAAAGGAACATTACCTCGACCATTACCTTCCTGAAGCATGCAAGCAGAGCTCCGCTGTTATGTGAGCAGAATTATGCCCTGCTTTTGTCATTGATCGCAAGACAATTTTGAAACACCGTCCCGATCACTGAACCTGCGTCATTATCCACAGCCCTCATTTCAGATTGATTATTCTCGTTTTTAATGCATTCTACGGTGCCTGAGATCGGGAGAGATAACACCGTTTCTTCTCCCAGGCACGGTCATGGTCTGTTTACTCACCATATTGAAGGGGCTTCTGTGCCGCTGATCTCTAGAAAGTCATATCTGTCCTCCAGCTGGAAGTCTGTGAAGACCAAAGCGATGGTGTCTCCAGGCTCCGCCAGAATGCTCCACGTGCAGTCTGCATTGTTCTCGTACTCTGAGGGAAAGTGGGGACTAGAAATGGTCCCTGTTGTCCCTCTTAACGTGCCCCCACATGCTCCTTCAGCTGAGCAAAACAATAAAAAATGTTTTAAAAAGAGAAACAAAAGAAGGTAGTGCATGTTAACTGTTACAGATGCAGTATGGTTAACAACTGACCTCATACTATGTTCAGTTCAGATTTGATCATTTAGAAAAGAAAAATGGCAACAATTACCTCATAAACCTTTTAATCAACATTAAGACCTTTTCAGTTTTGTATACCATAATGACTTTTTCCTGATCATCCAGTCATTTTGACAACATACATCATAAACTATATGCATAAAAGTATTGGAATACTTATTTTAATTATTGAATTCAGCTGGCCCCTTAGTGCCAGTGAAGGTTAATCTTAATACTTCAGCAGAGAAGACATTTTGACTGTGCCTCAGTGCACAAAGCAAGCTACATAAAGACATAGTTGGATGAGTTTGGTGAGGATGAATTTGACTGACCGCACAGAACCCAGACCTCAACCCCATCCAACACCGCTGGGATAAACTTTAACGGAGATCGTGAGCCAGACCTTCTTGTCCAGCATCAGTGCCTGAATCTCATAAATGTTCTACAGAATGAATGGCCACAAATTCCCACAGAAACTCCAAAATCTTGTGGAAAGTCTTCCAAGAGGAGTGGAAGCTGTTATAGCTGCAAAGGGGGACCAACTACATTTTTAAGTTAATTAATTTAAATGCCTTTGAAAGTGCCTGTTGGTGTAATGGTCAGGCGTCCCAAAACGTTTGTTCACATAGCGTACTTCTGCACAGCAATGAAGTGATGTTGCACGATATGCCAGCTTTTAATCTTTATCACAATATTGCCTCTCCATGCCTTTTGGTGTGCACAGTTGGACCACTCAGAAGCTGTGTCTGGAAAGTGCACTCGTTCACTATGTAGGGCACTATGTAGTGAATCAGCCATTTTGTAGCATAATTTGAAATCCAAAATTCCAACCATCAATTTCACTCACAAAATTGCTGCATGACATTCCAAAATCAGTACACTACATGATACACATATAGCATCATGCACTGCGGATTTCTTTAACTGTGCCCTACGATTGCATTTTTGGACACACTCTACACTACTGTTACCCTGCGAAAGTCAAGAAGAGGAGTAAGGCAAAGGGAGGAGAGACAGGAGGAAAGTGGGGCTTCAAACGGAGGAGATTCAGTCACACTTTCTCTCTCTCTCTCTGTGGAGGACAGTAGTGCCCTCCGGACAGATCTAGCTTTCCCCCTGTCCACCAGACCCCGCCTCATGTGCGCGCTGTGTCTGAACTAGAGAGACGAGTCGTGTGTTTATGCGACAGAGATAAATTGCCAAAATCAGGCGCCCTATTTAAGCAACAGTTAGTAAAACATAACATCCCGAGCAACCAAAATGAACTAAACATCACCTTCCTTGTTCACTAGTTAGCCCCCTATATAGCAAACACTATGTAGTGAACGAGTGAACAAGTGAACGAGTGCACTTTTCGGAGACATCTATAGTCTGAGATAGGTGTTTAAGTGTTTTGGTATTCAAGTTGCTTGTGGTAGTTTGACCAATCTTAAATGTAATAGTACGTATTCCTCAGCTTTTTAAATATATTGCAAATCAATTTTTCATTTACAATGTGCACACTCAAAAAAAGAATCAGTGCAATTGTTTGATCTACAAATTGAAAGTATGACATTTAAATATGACCTGTTCACACAGAGCAGACAGGACTAAATGACAGTATATTTTGATTAATTTAATCAAATCATTTTAATACAGACAGAATTCTATTCCAGTGATTAACAAACTGCTCTGAAATGTTTCAACTTTGCTCCACCAACAGTTGAATTTCATGTTGGTTACTGTAAGACACTCCCTCACAATAAGTAGAGGATTTTGCCATTGAGACTTCCGTGGGGTCTCAAGTGTCAATCAGGGGGTTTTGGACACCTGAGTCACCACTTATTTCTCACCTTGACTGTATGTATGCATTTCATTAACTTGATCTAAGCTGAAATGTGTTAAATTTGTTTTCGAGGGAAAATATATTTTGATGTAGATTTTTTAAACCAAAAATATTGAGTATAATATTCCAAAATGTGAGCAGTAGCATATGTGGAATTTCTTTGGGACTTTAATAAAAGCATGCCAAGCATCTCCTCATGAAGATGCTTTAGAGAATGCCAAGAGTGAGCAAAGCTACATTATCACAAAAAGGAGAAGGGGGTATTCCAATGAAGGCTGAAACTGAAGGCTTTATAAGAAAAGTGATATACAGTAACCCCTCAGTTTTACGCGGATGCTGTCAATCTAAGGTGGATTTTTCAGAAAACCGAACTGTATTACCGCCACCAGTCCAGCGATTGCGGTAATACACAGAAAAGTTGTCAACAACCATAAAAACAAAAAGAAGAAGCTGCTGCAGCATGTAGCATGGCTGCTCTGTGTCTTGTCCTTGTATTTTAGTATTTTAACCCCCCCCAATTGTCAACAGTTATCTCAGTTTATTTAGCATTAGTAAGCTGTGTCCTGTCTAAACATGTGGGTAGAGAGAGTTATTTCAATGTTTCTTTTTTGTGTAAGAGTCTTTGCACGGTGCTAATGCTAACCGCCAATGCTAACTTTTTTTAAGCATTAAGTTTTCTGATTCTGATTAATTTTTAATGCATTAAATTGAGGGCATTTTTAGGGTTTACACTATAAAAATTAGGGCTGCAACTATCGAATATTTTTGGAATCGAGTATTCTGTCGATTTTTTCATCGATTAATCGAATAATCGGATA
>JBBJLR010000153.1:7280619-7321910 GCA_037577145.1 Brachypetersius gabonensis
GGTCCCTTTAACACTAAACCCATGGGAAATTTTAAGCTCCCCCCCCCCCCCCCCCCCCCACCCCATGCATGTTTTCTGTGTCTTCAGGCGGTTCAAGGACCACTGGATGGGGGTTGGCTGAGCTGGCCCTACCAACAGGCAGTGGAATCAGGGGGACTAGGCCCTGCTTACTGAGTGAGATAGCTCCAGGTCTCAAGCCGGCGGTGGGGTGGCTTGCAAAGGTACAGCCCCTCGGAGCAGCGGTGGGTCCAGGCCCAGGACATCCTCAGGCAGGAACTCATCACAAATTCCACAGAGCGTGGCCAGATCGCCTCACACCTTGCCCCACTCCTCACCCCATGGACTATCCGCCCGGTAGCGCCCTCAGCATATCAGGTTCTTTGTGTGGTGAACAGTCCTTTTCTCCGCCCACTGTTTTGCAGGGATGGCGGTCTTTAGTGTCACAGACAGGTCTCATGTATCTCTCAACATCCTGGTCACTGGAGATCTGAGCCTGGCACTTCCTTCTACCCCTGCTTCTTTTTGCTTTCGTTGTGGTTTCTCCTGCATACCTGATTATCAGTTTTCCTCTCACCACTTAAGCCCAGCCTGATCCTGTACCACTTGAGAGGACACAGACCAGTTAGACTCATGGCTGGATCCTACACCATGGTGGCTTTCAAAAAAGTTCTGGAACTGTTTCTGTTTGACTGTATATCAGAATTCTGCATCTTCTATATTTGCATTTCCCACCAAAACTGTGAAATAAAACACAAATAGCTCTTCACAAGTTAAGCTTTTAACCTGTTAACCAATTCAGTGATCCCCTTTATGTCCTATAAACACTACTGATAATCACAGACATATGGGCCTTTGTAAAATTTCTTGTTTTTTCCTCCTCCAGACTAGATGAGATGCAAGTTGTCACTGAAAAATACTGTGACTGTTCCACCTTTTGCCACGCTGTCGCCTACATGCTGGGATATAAGTCAGCAGTGAGGAATCCTAACACATGATCAGAACGTGACAGCGTTGCAGGCTAAAAAAATCCCTGATGAAACTTGTTTGACAGAAGCACAGTGATAGTGTTTCAGAGCCTTAAATTATGGTATATCAATTTCTGTTCCTCTTGTTCAAAAAATGACACACATGTGCAGGCCGTGACAACTCCAAATTTCTTTTTAATTGTCAGGCACCTCTCAGAAAGACAGCTAGAGTCAAACGGTCAGGGCAGATCCAGCTTAAGCCTGAAAATAACACAGCTTGTGCAGCATTTCTGCCGGAAATTGACTCGTTTCCCTTTTCGACTACATGCATCTTCATTTGAAGCCTCGTGCTCACCTTTAAATTTGCCATACCAGGTGATTGATGGTCGGAGTTACCATGCAGCTGATATAGGGGCTATGTTATAACAACAGCTTGCATGCCTCCAAACAGTGGCTGCGATAATGAACACAAAATGGCCCTCCCTGTTGTTTTCTAATGGGAAGCTCGATAACAACGACACACTAATCAGGTTATTTGGTAAGCCAGTGTGACTGAAGATCACTTATTTCCCCACACAATGGCTGACAGAATTAAATTCCCATCACAGAGATTTTTAGTGCAGGCCTTCTTCATTTCCGCTCTTATGCCCACTGTTTCATGTAGAGAGAGTAGTTGTTTATTTATTTATTTTCCCTCAAATAGGAGCCTGGCATTTTTTCCAGTGATGGAGCACACCAGGGGGGATATTGGGGACAGCAGGTATAATCTAATGGATTCAAGGCCTAGAGATTGTGAGAAAAGGGTAATTAGCACATATTTGCAATACACTATCCCATATACCACACCATAGTGAATCAGATGGTCTTTTGGGCATGAAAGAATTTAGACATTGACCATTTCTTCAGACAGAATACCCTTCATTGATTTTCACATTAGGGGTGCCTCTGGTGAAATATCATTCTCAATAGATATGACATAGTAAGGTGAGAAAAGTAAACTGCTTCTGCGTTGGTCCCAACACAATCGTAAAGAAGTGGCATGGACATTAATCTGAACCATAAAATATTGGTGAGTCCACTTTACATTTTATGGGAGGCAGAGTTTTGAACTGAGCCTCTTTTGCTGTGTATGGTAGGGACCCGCATGTATTCAGTGCAAAAGTGTCTTCAGTGCTTACTGAAAATAGGCCTATTAAATCATTTTACACATAACAAGCATTTAACCATCAATACAGCACAACCACCAACACATTATTTACCTCTTAAGAGGTAATGTTAAATGATTATATAATTAAATATATTAAATAATATTGTACACCTTGACCAAAGATTAGGAGTCGCGATATAAAAACTTTAACAATGGGACATGACTGGAAAGGACCAAAAGGCAATTTTGAGTTTCGTTTAATAGCACATAAAAAGTTTCAAGAGAGCCATCGAATCAGTTGGATCTATTAAGTTAAATTTTTCCAGACACTTTTAGAAATAGAGGTTTCTAAATGGGTCCTGGCTTTGATGTACAGTCCTAGGAAACTGGATACAAGAAACCTCGGTTCATGATTGCACTCCAGTCACTGTAAAAAAATGTGCTGTGCTAAAAATTCATATACCTAAGATTATTGCACTGTACTGTACTTTATACTTTATACGGTATGTCCAACACAGATGAAATATGCTTGTTAATTGACATGGATTATGCATATGCAGCATCTACAGTCCCATATATGTCCCACATAATACACCCACACTTACATATGCATGCATGTGTGATTAGGCCAGATTTTGTGACTCAACTTTAGTGTGCTCTGCCAGTGCGGGTGCTTTTCACACGCTGCATCCTTGCAATAGAGCGTACAGAATGTGACTTCTCTTCAGAGGAGGTGTAAACACTTAGCCATGACCAGCTCACACCTGTCAAGCACAAGTGCCTTTGTCTTCCAGATATGATGCAGCTCTTAAGCACCAGGCAGCACGCAGGCCTTAGCAGAACTCTGAGTAGGTGTTAAACAAAAACAGCCATCAAGAGCGTGCTCACTGAAGATGCATCAGTAACTATTGATCTCAGCGCCTCCATAATATCCTCGAGATAAAAGGAAGGTGAAGAACGTACACCATTATACACGTAGGCCATTTACTGGAGGGGCCTCATTTCTAGCACCACTGCGAGAGCTCCAGATAAGCAATGACAAATACTCTCCAGGGGGCCTGATTTACAGCGGGTGAATGAGAATCCCATTTTTTCCCGTTGTTTCAGCAAGGTGGCTAGAAGAACTTTTGCACTGAAAGACAGATAACAGCTGTATGCCTTCAGTGGAATATGATCAGGGTTATTACGTAGCAACATTTGCCAACTAAGAACGGTTCATCCATACATGCTGTTGTTGATTTGAATAATGGTAATGACTGCTGGCTTTTTGACTGAACTCTTCCTTTACAGCAGGGTTCCCCAAATCCAGTCCTGAAGTGCAAAGTAACCATTCTGTCATACATGAACAAACCACAGCACAGAGTCTGGACAGCACGATATTCTTCCTCAGCATTTAACCCATTCACCAAGTGAAGCAGCACGCAGCCAGAAACAGTATCTTGCTCAAGGGAACCTCAGAGGTGCCACTAGAAGTCTTGGGATTTGAACCTATGACTTTTTGATTGCAGGCCGAATACCCTAACCACTAGACCACCAGCTGAAGAACTGGTGATCAGTACAGCTTGGTGATTTCCCACCTTATCCTATCATCATCTCGCTGCTGACTGAAAAGCTTGTTTAGGAGCAAAGACAGCTTCTGAATTTGGTGAAGGCCTGCTGTCCCACTCTTCTTCAGTATGAAAACAAAATGGTGGCTACAGGGTGGCTCAAATATATTTCTTATTTTCTCTTTTTGAATAGGCCAAAAAAACATAGAACAAAGTGCGGTAAAACCAAGGGGTGGGGTGGAGGGGGGAAAGGGATTTTGTTATTCTGTTGTTACTTGTGTCCACAATCTCTGTACATCATTTATAATGTTTACATGGTGTGAAATTATGTGTGAACATTGCGAAATCGTCTCCTGGAGTGTCTTTCTAACACCCTTCTGTAGGGTTCTGCATTCAAGGCATTTTCAGTCCCCTCAGAGAGATGCTGTGAGCTACGGACTACGAGCAGTTTATTGGAAAAGACAGGCAGCTGTGTTGCTCAGCCTTGACATGAAAACATTCATTAAACTTAAATTCTGCCATTCTGCAACCCTCAAGCTCAGTCCATTTTGCCAAATGTACACATACACAATGGCACACAACATATATAGAAACTGTCTGTTTTTGGTCAGTTTCAGACATGGACCAGAGGTGGTGAAGTCTTCAGGAAGCTGCTTGCTAAATAGCCCAATCCAGTATACACCTAGCAGAAAAACAGCAGGGTTTAGTATACTCCGTTCCAGTCTACTCAGTTCCAAGCCTTATCTGCCCATGCCAAATGTCAGGCCTACCTGAGTCAATTATCGCCCAACTGTGTCCTGTCTCAGCCCTTCACCAAGTCAGGTGTCAGCCCTCTAGCCGGCATCTCAGCCCTGCCGCTACACAGAACCACCTGGGCACCTCAACACCACCCAATTAAGGTATCAGCTTGCTCTGTCCTCTCTCACCTGTCTGCCACATCGCTGGTATGATGGGACCAACAAAAGCACAGTGCAAGCCCCAGTCTACTTAAAGATGAATAGATTTAATCCTCAAAAATGCACAATTTATCCGCCACCCTCTACTTTATCGTAAAGGAATTGTACACAGGATCATCACTGAACAGATTCTCAGCATAGCAATGATACTAAATGCGTGTGTAGGTACAAATACATTCGCACACTTACAGCCCTGCACACTGTCACACACCATTAAGCCATAACGTAATGTTGAACTGTAATATTTCAGTAGGGTTTCCCAGCAGATAATAGTCCAAAGCATCATTCCCAAACTTTCCTCTTTTCCATAATCCATAAGGGTGCCATCCTTTCCTCATGTACCAAGTGGTACACATGATGTAAAGGATTCTTCAAGGTTGACTGGTTACTGTATCATTCGTGGGACCACTTTTGGTAGGCACTAAGCACTGTTAACCAGGTACAGTCAGCAAGACCTGCCATTTTGGAGATGCTCTGGCCCTGTCATCACAATTATAGTCATCACAATTTGCGCCTTGTCAAAATCACTCAGATACATCTGCCCATATTCCTGCTTCCTCTTATAGTATCTCTAATACATCTTTTCCTGTATATTTAAAAAAACCTCTCAGGCACTTACACTGTTTTTCTTTTTTATGTGTATGAACCTCTTTTTTCTGACAGGGTTTATTAAGGTGTGTAACTTATCTGGCAGTAACTTGGTTGAAAGCAGATGTTGATTTGAGTATAGCTTTACAGGTATGAAGAACAGATGCGGACTACTTAAGCACTGATGTAAGCTGCTCTGGATAAGAGTGTCTGCTAAATGTCGTAAATGTAAACTTAAACGTATCCCACTTCTTGACAGGTACCACGGTAATGAACTAATTAATGTTACTCACTTCTCTTGTTGGTGGTTTTAATGGTGTAGCAGATGAGTGTATACATGTAGCAAATCATGCTGTTTTTTCTGCAAATTTTAGCGCACAGGAGAGTTTAACATGTTAGGGAAAAAAAAATATATAAAATGTTCATAACTTTTACACAGGTCATTCCCCCAGTAAGTTAAATTCAAGAAATTAGCTGTAAGTGAGCATTAAAAGGGGATTTTCTTGTAGAGAATGTGTACTTATCTTTACTTAGAAAATCAATAAAACATGTAATTGAACTAGAGGTGCCCAATAATTGCATACAATTGTATATTCTGCTTTTAAAAACTCCAGCATGGTCTTACAGTCGTAATTTTCTGTCAATAGATAACAACATATGGGCCACTGTCAGTTACTGTACTCCTAGAAAGCACGTATATGGTAGGTACATCTAATAAAATGGTCAGTGATTGTTGATTAAACAATCAAAAGTATTAACAGGTTAACAGGCTTTACTTATCAGGATAGACTTTACTCTAAATGTCATAGTTCTAAGGGTTTGATTGTATTCAGCCACAAAAGCAGGTCAGATACTGATGTTGAATGATTAGTCCTAAATCACAAATGCTACTCCAGCTATCTCAAATGGAGTGGATGGGGATCTATCACTCCAGAGAACACAGTTTCCCTTCATAGCCCAATGCTGGAGGGATTTATACCCCTCTAGCTGATGCTTTACATTGGGTATGTTTAGGCTCATGTTGGGATGCTTTAGAACATCCCATTCTATTGTCAATGCAAGCTGTGTGCATGCAATTGAACATCTGTATAGGTTATTTCAGGCACAATGGTATGTTCCACGACCAGTGATTCATTTCCAGGATGGGCTACAAGTTTACATTTTGCCACAGTTTAAATTTACACTTTAAATTGGTCTCTATTCAGTCCAATTGTGATCATTCAACTAAAATATTTGAAGAAAGCACACCTAGTCAATAATATTGACATGATGAGGTTACTGTCTGTAATCCGTCTTGACCTGCAAGCTTAATGAGAATTTGACTAGCCAAGTATTACAGTCTGACGGTATGGCTTTTTCCCCAGAGTCTAATTCCAGGAATGAGTGCAAGCCTACTGAATAGCGAAAATGGCTCTAGCAATGCATTCAAACATTCATACATACCAAAAGATAGCACCTACACCACCACAACCACAGATCATTCTTCAAAAAGTGTGCCTTGCTTGTTCAGCGATAGCTGTGGGGCCTAGAGGATTCACATGTTTGTTGCACATAGAAAGAGATAACGGAAATCAGCTTGGACATTTTACCACTGCAATGCACAGTTGTGGCATCCACTGTGACTCACTATTATCAGTACCAGTCAATAGTTTGGACACGCCTTCTCATTCAACAATTTCCTTTGTTTTTATTATTGGCTACAATGCAGATTCATATTGAAAACATCATCTATTGCTCTGATGACAGCTTTGCACACTCGTTATTTTTCCAAGCATAATTTCATGTGTTCCTTCATAATTTTATTTGTTCTCAATATTAATATACAATGTAGAAAATAATAAAAGTAGAAAATAAATTGAATGAAAAGCTGTGTCCAAACTTTTGACTGGTAGTGTAAATGTTAAGGGTTCTGGGTTTAAGAGCTTAGATCCAACATGAGAGAAACCACAACAGAGAAGCTGATATTATCTCCAACACAGTCAGCCAGAGTTAGATTGAGATGAATGGCTATAAAAGACACCAGGGGTAGAAATATGCACATTCCCGTACGAAAATGTAAAAGTTTGATTGCGTGATTACTATAAAACCAGTGTTTGGAGACACCCAAACATTGGTTTTAAGTTCGGATTAGAACTGGAGATTCAGTGCCAGGCACGTTACTACTGAACCACCAAGAGGAACATGAAGTCACCAGCTCTTACCAAGCCATTTATGTATACCACTTTCACCAGCTCATGATTTTCAACTGAACCACAACAAACTGTGAGACACGTCTCTGTTTTTGACCTGTGCTTTAGTATCTTTAGTTTGTTCATGGACCTGTTGTGCATTTTTTTCAGCGTTTGTGTTTCTCCGTATTTTGTACCTTCTTAGCCGTAACATCACAGACTGTCCCTCCAACACACATTCTGAACCACCAGCTCTCTACTCATATTACAGAGCTGACTCGACCATCAAAAAAAGATTTTTTAAATGAGCAATAATTGGCCCCTGATCAAATTCTACACAAGCACACTGCAACAATTAATGGACATTCTGACGTTGGAAACGTTCTGATATTTCTAAAACTGTAGGAGAATAGGCGTTAAATTGAGCTATAAAAATAATAATAAAAGGAAAACTTAAGAAGAACAGTAGAGTGATGGGCCAGACTATCACACTAATAACAGGTGAAGGGTAAGAGAGATGTTTATCTAACACTTAGCAGCTGACGAGAGAATTTTGCTTTGTGTAAGAAACCTGCCGGTAAGTGTACGACAGCAAGCAGCCGACTGGAACCTTTCACAGTTGTGTTTTCCTAGTTAACAATGCTCCTCTTGAATGCTTTGTTCACACAAATGATGAGCGTTTAAGCTTGGACAATGCGAAAGTGGTTTGTTTACATTGTTTTAAGAGTAGAACAGATCCTCCCATGAGTAAAGTACACCCTCGTTGTTTGGGTGGCTCACATCTAACTCTATAAATTAGAAATGTAATGGGTGTTGGGCAAGTGTGTGCTTAAAATCCATGATGTATTCCATCTGGAACTTATAGTCTGAAGACCAGAGTAGCATGGATCTAACTGAAGAGCATTATGAGTTTGTCACTGTTGTGAAAGACAATCTGAGAAAGCCTCAAGAAGGGGGGGTGGTCTTAAAATGATGTCTTGGAAATTTGGTGAAAGAGTGAGATTAAGGCAGCAAAATGCTAATCCTCTAGACAATAAAGAATTTTCCTTGTTAATGTGTTGATGAAATAATAATAATAATAATAACAATAATAAAAAAAAATTATAATAATTATTATTATTATTATTATTATTATTAACAACAATACCCCTACTTCTTATTAAAAAACATATTATAATTATTTATTCTTTTCTTACTAACAACGGACTTTTTGTTTTGCCTTGTGCAATAAAATTAATATGTTGATTAATGAGGTCAGCCCAAACATGCATGCTTGGATGCACCACTCTTGTTTCCAGTATGTTAAACTCAGGCAATAAATAAAAAAATGTGCACTGAAATATAACCCAAATACACACAGTCTGTGTAGCAGTACATTTTGTCACTTATTTTCTATCAATAATGCATGTCATTTATTTAACAAGAAAAATAACAAATATGATAACTATTCTAGATAATAGTAAAGCGAGATAATACAGTAAAGCAACAGTACAGTAATGGAAAATAATCATTCTACTTTTATTCATTTGTGATGCCTACTGAGACACATGTCCACAATATTAGTGAGTTTTTTCAAACATCTGATCAAAGCTATTCATGCCTGTGTCCTCAGTAAAGGCAGCACTGTAAACAAATTAATATATGCTTCAGGAAATGTGTACATGTACCTTTCCATCCTTTCTCGTTTTTCCCCACACACTGCTCTCTTATACCGAGAGAACCTTTTGATTTTGTAGTCTTTAAGCCTCATGTTTTTTTGCTACGTCCACCCATTATTAACGCCAGAAGCAACTGTTGTATATTCATGGCTAAATATTTAATGAGAGCTCCTCTCCCTTTCCTTTTAGTGCACAATTTCAGGCTGTTGTTTTATCGTTTCCCTTCATTTGCTTGTTTGTGAATTAATTATTTCTGGTTTTTATGCACTAGCAGACACGGTATGCATTTAAGCACAGATGAGATGAAACTGTTTGCCTCTGTACTGAGCAACTGTACTCTAACAAATCCTTGAAAGCTCACAATGTCTTCAAAAATGAGCCCTAATTAACAGGTGACCACGAGGCACCTAAATAATTCCCATTTACAGAATTCAAGACGTTCCAGTGTTTCAACACGTGGGAATGTCTGACTCAGCGTTCATTCAAAGCTTTTCAAGCTCATTGTATGGACCATTCCAGCTGTCCAAAGTGATGCCAACCCATTAATTCCTAGCAATCTAAGTTGGAGTGTTGCATGCAAAGTATTATGACCTTCGGATTATAGGAACAGCGGTTCTTTCTATCGGCATCTCTAATTTCTGTATTTAGTGACTCAAGGCTGAAAGGGCCTAATAGACCATCTGCCATGCAAACAACACAACTCATTGAAAGCAGAGGAACTTATCGATTGAGTTATTAGAGAAATGTCACTCTTTGTGCTTCAGTGCTTAAATCTCGCATAAAATAGGAAGAACCTGAGCTTTTGGATCCTTTTCCTAAGGCAAACAAAAAAATCTCCACTTATTTTCACCTGCAATGCACAATTCTCAGCATGGACAATTTTCAAACTCCTGCTGCACACAAATACATGGATGAGAAAATATCATTTTCACAGCAGCATCAAATACTTCAGAGGCCATCTGTGTGTAGCTCTACCGACTAAAATCTACTGCAGTGCATCTGTAACATTATATAAAGCTTCTAGACGTGCACTTAACGTAGTGACACATTTGCTTACGTACACTTTGCTGAGGTTCTGTTATAAAATGTGAGTGGAGGATCTACTTTAAGTATGTACTTTTACAGTAAGGATGTACGTTTATGTGACTTCTGCCGGAAATCATGACCGTCTTGCAACCTTTCCATCCTCTTCACATAAACTGTGTGTAATAAAAATAGGTGATGTGGTCAAAAGCAGATGAGAGTCATCTTCTCACTTGTAGACCTGATGCTGAAAATGTCAACAGCATACAAAAGTGTAGCTACAGTTATTTCTCAGCATTTATCCTAGTAACCCCATGTTTATTCTAGCGAGTGACTAATATGTGTACCAGGTAGAACTGCCAGTGAACGTAGGTACAAGTCTCTTATAAACTAGCTGTTTAGCATCTTCTCATTCAGTGTCTAACTTTTATATTATTGTTTTACATTATTACTATAAAACATTCCCCACACACATGATCAGAAAGAGCAGAAAAGCCAGCCATGACACCTGAGGTTAGAAAAGATATTTCTCAGTTTCCAGTATTATCTTGGATAACACCTTTCCACATCGACCTATTTAGCAGTAAATTTTGGTAAAACTAGTCATAGACTCACCAGCATAAAGAGCTCTACTGAATGCCACAGTGAAATCCTTCTTTCCCACTGCCTTCGGGCTATACAGTTCCTCTCTCTGTCACACACCCACACAATATTCAATAGTCTGATGATACTTTGTTGTGCAATTTCTTATCAAGTTGAAATCATTATCATTATGTATCTCATTACCTTATTAGTATGTGCAATAGGCTGCCATAAGCAATATATTATGTCCATGTAAAATTGTCTTACCATGTGAAATATCATGTGAATTTTACTGGGTGCTAAATCAGATTTATATTTTATATTGTCTCTGTGTGTCTGTGCAGTCATAACATTTCCTATGGGATCAAAGAAAAAACATTTCTGATTCTGATTTATTGAAGGTCAGTATGCATAAGGCATCATGACACCTACACCTAGCTATGAAAGCTGCTTTAGTCCATGTCAGTTGTGATTATGGTCATAACACATGAATGCTGGCCTTCTGTAAAGTGCTGCCGAAAGAATTTATCTCGGGTAGGAGACGATGACTGCCTCTCATCCGTTTAGTTGTAGTGTTATTTCATCTACTGATGTAACTTTGCAACTTAACTTTCTTCTTCACTTTGAATGACTGAAACAGTTTACTTAAGAATCATGTACGTATATAGTTGTTCACCTCTGTCTGCTTGCTTTGTTGTAGAGTCCTGTTGGATAGACGACTGCTGCAGCAAACTAAAAACTGCATGTTTACCACTCAGAATGTAAACAGCACCTAAAGATGTTAATGGAGTTGTCTTTTTATTTTATTTCATCACAGCAAGCTAAATTTCTCAATAGGATAACATCAGCAATACATGTGACTGTGAAAATGTAATGTAAAATTAGTAGCATGTACACTCAATTCTCAAATGTTCTCAAAAGCAGAGGAATACATTGATTTAGAAAATGTGCGTTTATGTGCCTCGGTGCTTAAACCTGAGGCTTTGCTTTTTTCTCTTTGTTCTAAGGAAGACAAAAAAAAAATCTTAGCCTATTTTCATGGCCAATTCTTAAACCCCTGCTACGCACAAATACAAGAATGTGAAAATATCATGAGCACCTTCACAGCCGCTTCAAACCCTTCAGAACACACACAGTGTGTAGTCCCTCCATATGTTGATGGGAATAAAGTTTAAAGCAATCTACAGCCAGGCTTATGCATTCATTGTTGTTTCCTGAACAAGTTTATGAACTCATTTTCAATGCCATACATCCATTTCACAAGAAGATGAAAGAATTTGCATGATGCTGTGAGCCAACCTTCAGTCAGGTAAGGAGACACATGAGTCTGACTGGATGTTTACTTAACCAGATAACAGCGGTGATGCAGAAGTAGGCTGAAGAAACACATTTCTTGTGTTTATTGAGAGACTGGGCTTAACTTCTTCAGTCCAATGCTCAGTGTTTAACAGTCAAAATTAGAGCCAAACTAATCACCTGCGTTTGACTATTTGTTTTTGTTTCAAAGTAGTCTGTCATTATACATCTTTCGCATATTGAAAGGTGTGAAATGAAATGAAAGGTGTAATGAAAGTGAATATGAAACCAAAACTTTTGCCTCAGTATATCATGATATTTTTTTTTTAATTCACCTATTCAACTTCTTCTTGAGCTTTAAAACTGTCAGATAGAGTGATCTAGAATTACACTGGGGTTTTATGGAGTAAAAAAAAAAGTAAAGTAATGGAATATTAAACACTGAAACAAATAAATAAAACAAAACACAAACAAAAACAAATTGTTATATGGCACCAAAAATTCCTAGCTCTACTAAATACACAATAGCACACATAATTCCATCCTTTCTTTTTATTTTATTTCATTTCATTTTATTGCATTTTGTATTATTGTATTGCATCATATTTTATGGAACGAACACAGTCACTTTCATAAACCATTTGCATAACTGATCGGTTATTATATATTTTTTAGTTTTGTTATTCTGTTGCACTATTGTTACTGTACGTTCTTTTTATTCTTCTTTATTCCTCTTGTTCCACTGAGCATGCTCAACGTATCCAAAATGTATCTAATAGTCAGGGGTGCAACTACTCCCTTTTTGGGGGGTATGCAACATCCCCACCCCCGTCGCGCCAGCATCGCTGGTCATAACATCTACTGCCAGTGGCCAGGCACTACGTTTCTTAAATATTTAAACAGCATATTTAGAGTATAGTCATGAAGCACAAGAAAAGTTTTAAAACATAAATGCCAATGATATTTTTTCTGTCCCTCCCTTGTTTCGGTGCCCCCTTCCCTGGGGGTGCGCCCATATGCACCGCATAAACTGCATACCCCATTTTTGCCCTACTACTAATAGTTAAGAATGTCTTTCAAAGAGCAATACAGGGCAAACCAAACATGGTTGCCACAAAGACCTTTTAAGCTACACAAACGGGGCTGGTGGTGCCAGCTTTTGCAGCATCATCAGAGGTAAGGGTTTTATTGCCAGAATGTCCTATTTATAGCCTGTTGCCACTCCTGCACAGTACTTTCAAATGCAATATTAAAAAAACTGACCGAATGTCTGGGCAAGTCTCTTATTATTATACCTTCAAAACTCACAGAAAACTGGTTCCTTAATGCCTTCCTGCTGTAGATGTACTCGACAAATGTGTTCGTTCAAATCCTTTAATCGCAGGCCAGAAAAAAGGGTCTAGGGCGTCTTTTTAACTGAAACGAACTCAGTTCTGTTAAAGTGTGGAAGTGAAACTTTAATTATCATACAGTATTTTACAACTGAGTGCATTCCCCAGGGCAAAGGACATGTTTTGATGATTTTCGTATTGAAAATAAGTAACATCCTCTACACGAAACGCATTTCAATGTCTTGATTTTAGTGCATAATTTGCATGCATTTATATGTAAATTTATATGCTGAAAAGGTCCAAACCACCATTAATCTATTCTTCTCCCTTAATAACATAATTTTACAAAGGGGATGCTGAACATTTGCTCCTTTTATACAGTGACAGAAAACATATAGCACACAGAAGATGTCAATTCCACCTCCTGATATGCTTTACTGTGCATGTTATGGGAGCAGATTTTAGTAAGGGGACAAATTCAAAGTCTGTGAATGTACTGCTGGCAAGATCATAGGTAATATAGGTCTGATGGGATGTGCAACTATAACCACAAGGTTATAGGTTCATATCCATTTTCAGTGTAGTAAACAAGTGATCACATGCCCTCTCCTATTGCAGACTGAATTTTTTCACGATATTCAGAACATTTTTATGATTTTTTTTATGATGATGCTGCTGACGGGACCACGCACCAGTCCGAATTCACCATTGGCCAGATATGCCCAATGGCCAGTCCAGCACTGCAAGCACCTCATTAAGACTGATGATCAACACTCTCCTCTTGAAATGTGACCAGTTGGACAGCCACAAAGGTCACAAGAGATTTGTTTTCTTTGAATTATTCAAGTTCTGTCAACACTACAACTTATTTTGATGTATTGTCATTTTCTTTAAAATTATGCCTTAAAGAGCAGTATGTTTTATTTGGAAATTTGGATTAATATTGTCAGCAGTTTTTAAAAACTAAGGCAGCGCTACATTTTTGAAAGGTCTCTTATTTTTTTTCTGAAAATGTAAAAATCCGCACCAATCACACACAGCCAGACTGTTAATTGTTAAAAGCCAAAACCAACTAACCAAAATTTTGAAAGTTTTCTCGAACAATTAAAAGTATGTTCATGTAGCCTTTGCATGCATGAGACGTACAGTAAATAGGTCACGATTACAGGCATTCGCTTTTATCATACTGTGATTTCATTCTTTATTGATTCTTTCAAGCACCAGCGCTTCCCTTTAAAGCTCATCTTTGAAAACAAAGAGGAAAGCATTCACGATGCTGTCTCCGGCCATTGTTCTTCCATTACAACAAATTGTACCTTTAGTTGTCTTATTAAGTTGGCCATCCAATTAAAGACATTGTTTGCATCTGAATATTGCTCAAATCTACTTACATATTTGGTTTATTATTAAAACATGGATCACACTCCATGCTGACCATTTTCAGTGTTAAAAAGAAAAGAGGATAAGGGAGATATAGTCCAAATTAACAGCACTGGCACATCAACAAGACATTCATTTTGAACATGTGATGTGATAATGTTGACCAAATAATTGAGTCTGATCTACCATTCACTGAACTTTACTAAATTAGTGCCCATTTTAATCTGAAATTTCAGGGTATTATAATCCCAAAAAGTTTATTTTAACTTCATTAGGCTATTCATAAACTGGCTTTTTGTTCTCAAGTGTGTTTTACCAGTAGCCCTTTCAGTCAATTAACTTTCTTATGATCCACAGTAAAATAAAACAACAGCAATAGAATGGAATATACCAGACAATATAGGCAACTGTATACAGGATACTGGCCTAGTGGGTAGTATACCTGCCTCTGGACCAAGAGGTCATGGATTTGAATCCTTCTCCCACCATACCACCACTGGGTTCATGAGCAAGACCATTAACCCCAAGTTGCTCCAGTGAGACTACCCCCCGTAGTTGGTGAATGAAAGTCGCTTTAGATAAAAGCATCTGCTAAATAATATAATTAATGAGGCATTACAAAGCTTTGGCTGGCTGTAAATATGGTGAATTGGAGCCCCACCTGGAGTTTTTAACACAATGCCAGCAGCATCAAATGTATCCTGAGATGGCACTCCTATGGCCATTGGTGGCACTACAGCCCCCAGAAAGATATACCCAACTAGATTGAAATATTTAAAAATGTTTATTCGTTTTATGAATACAGTTTAATTCCAAGCAGTTTATATGAGCAGTTTGTCTATTTTCTTGTGACCACGCAATAGTATCATCTATATGCTAAAATTAGATTAACTTTATGATAGCAACACAAAGTAAACAAGCTTTCTAACATCAAAAAAGTGCAGAAATCTAAATGTTAATGGACTAGTGCATATTTATTTAAAAATTACAGTATTTACTTTATCCTGCATTGATCAAAATGGACACAAACTTAAGTCTCAAAAAGTTTGTATGAGAAATAAATGTAACTAATGTCAACATTTTTACTCATCTTTCCTTTGCCACAATCCATAAGTGATCATCTATCAGGCATTAGGTTAACCTCCATACAGATCCATATAGAGTTTTGTCAAATGTCAAATAGACTGTTGGCTAAAGGCTTTCCTGTTTGATTAGCTAAAAATACAGAAATAAAAGCGAGCTCTAGTTTCCTATCCGATGTGCCCTTTGAAGTGAAGCCTCTTATGCAAACACAGAGGTCAAACACTTCAGATTTACAGACAGTTTCAGTCACATGAAAGGCTCCGGTGATACGCGTAAGCCCAAAATCAAAAGCTTGCCATGTCCCTGGGCTTGAGACCCATGTTTGGAATTAATTTCCTTTTCAATATATTGATACAAACTGGCTGCTCTTGAAGAATCCCCCCGTGAATCAGTTATTTGACCTGCAACGTATGTTGAGCCGAGATGTTCAATTTAATAGATTTAAATCTTTTTTTTAAACTGCTGCTGTATCTGTAAATGCAAAATGCACTTTGGATTTTAGCTCTGTGCAAGTGCAACAGCAACAAAAAAGAAGAAGAAGAAAAAAAAAAACAACATCCAGAGGCACGTTCTATCCTTGGGTTACATTATGTTGGCACATCCACTATCTGATGCAACAGAATTCTGTGTTTATTTCATATACCCCGAGGGAACTGTTCTGTAGCCCAGTTTGCCCTCGAAAAACAGCAAACATGCACAAAATAATTCATCTCAAATTAATGAGCAGCATCCTAATCCAGCTTCTGACCTGCCATTGTACAGACAACGGTATTTATTTGTCCACTATACTATTTGCATTTGTCCACCACATTGGACAGATCTTGGTGATTATGCTATTAAGCAAGCTTAAGCACATACATGTGACAACCAGCTGAGCTCAGTGCAGACGCACAGATGGACACCTAATTACAACACTTCAAAAAATTCATGTTCAGTTCATACTGTCAAAAGTTGAGGTGAATAACAGTTCAGGCAAATATTTTTCTTTTTTTTTGCCATCCAAATTTAGTTCCTTTAAGTTTAGACTCTGCTAACAAATGCAAGAACTCAACAGACACCTTAAAGTTTTCCAAAAATACATCTAATTTTCTCAACATGCTCAAACCCCATCCAGATGTTCATTAAGGTGGTGCAGACTCCGCTGTGTGGTTTAGGCCTGCAGGGTGCAGGGTATTCACAGCACAGTCATAATAAGGATATATATATATATATAAATCCTCCATATTTATAACAGTCCTTGTCACAAAACCTTAATCAAGTTCAGCACTCCTACTCCTGAGGTGGTTTGGGAAAACAGACCCTGCTGTCTAAAATAGCCGTCTGCAACCTACAGGATTTGGGGTGTTTTTAGAGAATGGATTTAGGTAGCTATTGACTTCTGGTGTTTGTTAGCTGAATTAGCCATGTAGCTACAGCGCTACATTCATTAAAGCGGAATCTGGACTCCAAATGTGGGGTGGTCTAAGTACCAAACTGTGTAAATGTAATTTTCCCTTTACAGTTCCTTTAACAGTCATATAGCCACATGTTGTATCTGCAAACAGATATGTTTAGATCAGCAGGTCAGAGCTGCGCTACAGTTTAAATTGTGAATTTAAGTCCCCTGCCATTTTCTTGGACTATAATAGGTCAAATAAGGTGTTTTGAAGTGTTAGCCGGGGTGTCATCCGTTACTGTCAGGGTGGCTGTCACACTTGAGTAAACAGCCTCAAAGGCATGTCACACACAGAGTGGCCTCTAGGCTCCTCTAGGTAAGGTCTGTCCAGCTCCGTCAATGGGAGAGGCCTATTAATGGGAATTCAGTGGGACGTCAATGATCGCTCCATGCTGCAGGGATTCAATCCAATCTAAGACCTGGTGCATATTAGGCCATTTCTATCAAGCAAAAAATCCGTGAAAGAATATGTGTGCCATTTCATCAGGTATGACACAATCTGACTTTCACTTGCATTGTGGGCGAGACTATTGAGAACACATTTGATGGTTCATTCAGATTACAATGAACACCAGCTGAACAATTTAGATAGTACAAAGATTTCTCAAGCTATAAATGGTCATAGCAAGTACCCTGCAACCTCTCAAGGAAGCTTTTTTTCCTGTAAAAGAGTGAGCCAGAAGGATGGGACAGGAAAATAACAAGAATATTCAGAAGCCACTAAACACGTTACAAGCCATCATCATCTACCTTGCTAAACCATTTCAAAGCCAATGTATTGCACGTTAGTAGTTCTCCTGGCATGAATGCAATTCTCTAATTCCAGCGTTTATGTATTAGCTCAGGGCCCCATGGGCACAATACCCTCATGCATGTCATGCAATCACAGGCACTGCTTTACTTCAGATAAGTGACTTGCCGCCTATCTGTGTCATAATGCTCTCTTATTAGTGCAAGGCAGTGGTAACAATTTCATTACATACATAAAAAGAGCGGCGGGTTGGTTTTCGAACAAGGCCTCCGTTATTGATCGAGGTAATGGTTTGGATTGCATGCATGCAAACTGCCCCTGTAAATCCCGTGCCGTGCGACTAGGCCCCCGGCACTGAGGTATAAATGCATTTTTAGGTCACATTGAACTCTCACGGTTCACACGTGCCACCCGCTGCCATTTTTCTCAGTTGACGAAGCAAGCCGTATCGACAGGCTAGTCCATGCATAGAAGCTATAATGAGTGCCTTCGAAACAATGAGAATTAATTCCAGAGCTGAGACAAAAAACTCCACTCAATGCCCTGTTTGAGAACAAAAGAGGAATGGAAGGCAAATTTATGACAGATGCTGCTCAGTGGAAAGAGATATCTACGGCTGCATCAATGCCTCATATGAATGGAAATACTTTGGGGTTAGGGCTGGGTAGGTGGTGTTGGGGGGGGGGGGGGTTGGGATTTGATAGTGGTGGTGCACAAAATCCAGCAGCTCATAAATCTAAACATCAGCCACCAGAAGAGTGAAAAGACAGAGCTTTCCATTCGGGATAATGCTTCTATTGAAGAACGTGGTCCTGTTGTTACAATGAAAATGTTGCTGAATCAGTATCTACTCACTGACCAAATAGCCTCTTTAAACAGAATAGATTTACTATGCACTGATATAAATGGAAGTGATTCATTCAATTAAGCTACTGTGAGCTCCATTTGTTTTCCTTACATTCAGTTACAGTTTACTATTTACACTGTTTTAATTATAATTTTTGTTGTATTTTTGACTTTGCTTTATTTTGGTATTGTCATTTTTCCTTGCATTTTAATTATATTTGTTTTGGTCTTGTTTAACTCTGCATTGTTAAGTACTTTCAGCTGCACTGTAAATGCATGAAAGGTGCCATGTATTCAAAGTATATTCGTATTATGTAAGATGAGAAATTCAGAACTGCGCAATGTGGGCTGATTATATAAACATGAACTGTTCGGCCCACTTTTTCATTGTATGATTTGAATCCATCACCATGAAACAGGTTGATAACTAGCGTAAACAGCGTGTGCTTGTGCAGTATGTGCATTATTTCAAGGTTTCTTTAGATGAATTACAGTGCAGCTCATACATATTTCTATCTGAGATGGTCTAATGTACAATGCTTTTGTGCAATGCTAATTAGTAGGGTGTGTGCTTCTGTGGTAGATGCAGTGTAAAATTCTATAAACATGGAACATCAATCAATCAATCAATCAATCAATCAATCATTGGAGTATTTTTAAATGGAACTGAATGTGTATCATCTTCTTGGCTGTGACCTTCGCCACAGTTTAGCAGCAATCAAAAGCTATCAGCTATCAAAAACGGATACCCACAAACCTGTAGACGCAAGTAAGCCCAGGAATTCAATCAGTCCTTCCAGTTCTACACAATGTGCAAGTGTGCTGTACTGCTTTTGTAGATTCCAAAGGGTCTACATTTACAAATGACACATCACACTGTGCTTCAGTGGTCTCAGCCGAGCCAACCAGGCCGGCAGCCACTGGATTCCCATCTGTCTTCATAACTGAGAGGGAATCCGTGTTACAACCCAGTCTTTCGGTTTAATTGTGCCCAGAAATAGGTGGTGTTCTTTGATTGAAATGAATTTCATCTAAAAGGTATGAAATGGGGATGATTTATGCAAAGGTTCATTGGTTTAAGTAGCGCTGCCAAGGGGCAAGGATGGGCTTGGGAGTTGGGAGTGAACCTTTGGCTCTCAGGTCACCAGAACAGAGTCACTTCCTCTTCCTTTCTCCTTAGTGTGAAATAATGCTGCATAATCAGTCCACTGAGACTCCCTCAGCAAGTTAGAGGTGAGCGACTGTGTTTTTGTGCCAGCCTGTGCGCTCAGCTAAAGAGATAAGATATTCACGAAGAGTGTAAAAAAGTTCAGTTAGCCTGTAGTTCAAAAATCAAATGATCAGTTTACTCATACAGTCCAATGAACTGTTTATTTAAACAGTCGAATGATCTCCTACTGATGACACTGTAAAAAAAAATACTTTTGGTTCATCGAACTGGCTGAGAATGAGGGAAAAAAGCAACATTATAGCAGTGCACATTTCAAGTCATTTCACAGAACACATTTAACTACGGTCAGGAATTACATTCCGAAACTTTTCCACTTTTAAAGGCATCCGTGTCCATGGTGGACCTGGTAAAACGTATCAGCATGTACAGTATAGCGCGATATGTAAAAGAGGCACCATGCCGCTTTTTTTGTTCTGTAATTTCTGGGGGGTATTGGGACCAACAGGGAATTTATTAAAATGGCCTAGTGGTTAGGGCATCACCCCTGCAATCAGAAGCTTGTGGGTTTGAATCCCAACACTGCTAGTGTCACCACTGAGGTACCCTTGGACCCACACACTACTCACCCCTTGTTGGTGGCGGCCCACTGCTTCACTTGGTGAATGGGTAACATGCAGAAAGAATTTCACATTGTTCACACAGTCTGCTGTGCTTTCATTTACTTTAACATTAAAATACATAGATTTAAATTTGGAGTAACATCTTCTACTCTTCTTAGAGGGCATTCCACAAGATAGACGGTTTCTGTGGAAATTTGTGGCCATTCATTCTGTAGAACATTTATGAAGTCAAGCACTGATGTTGGACGAGAAGGTCTGGGTCACGATTTCTGTTCCAGTTCATCCCAAAGGTGTTGGATGGGGTTAAGATCAAGGCTCTGTGTGGCCAGTCAAGCTATTCCACACCAAACTCATCCAACCATGTCTTTATGAACATTGCTTTTAACAATGGGACACAGTCATCCTGGAATAGAAAAGGTTCCATCTCCAAACTGTGTCTACAAAGTTAGAAGCATGATGTTGTCCAACAAGTCTTGGTATGCTAAAGTATTAAGATCACCCTTTATTGGAAGTAAGGGGTAGTAGTGTAGTTTCTGAGTGAGTCAGTGCACAAATCAGCACGGATTCAAAATCATCTAGAGCTTATTATTGATTTGAGTAATCAGAGTTACAATAAAAGCAAACTATACACATGCGAATTACACACCAACCAACTAAATAACAACATATATGAATATTTTTTTTTAAATCTAGCCAAAAGACCATGTTAGAATTAATGCAACTGCTTCTGACAACAGTGTTATACACACATGAGCATGTAAACTTATCAAGCAGATATTCAAGATTTAGATCTTTCCCTACTTAAAACTTAATTTAATTAGAATTTGAACTCAAAACAGACAAAAAGATAAATGAAGAGCGTGTACTTTGGCCGAATGTTGTTCTAAATGCATATATATGGATTTTCACATATATTACACAACGTTTTGACCAATGGAGTGAGGGAGCTATGCTTTCAAAATTGTTCTTCTTTAGAAAATCCAATTAGAAATTGGTGGACAAAAGCCACTAATTGTATGAATAATATCAAATCATATTAAAAGCATGTTAAATCAAACTACCTTTTTTTTTTTTTACGACAGAAGTAGTTCAGCCAAAATGAATGAGGGAAAATACTGACAGGGCCTATCAGGTATATCTCACTTCAAAAGGCAGAACTGGCTGCTTCTTGCCTTGTCATTAGAAGGTTAAATCATGTTTAGTCACTGAAGGGGTAAACTGCCATGGCTTTCATCTCCAGGCCTCGCTCCTAAGCCACCTGCTGGTTTCGAGAAGGGTTTTCAGGTCATAACTCGGGTACCAAAGCCGTGCTTATACCTTGTAGCAGCTATGAGTGAATGCCACGACAAGCCAGCAAAACCCCCCACTCAAGACACGGCAAATCTGGGCAGAAGAGATATAGCCCACATTCTGTGTCATCAGCGCTCAGTGGTATGTGTCAGCTTTTAGGAGAAAGGAAGGGGGGTGGGGAGTGACTCTTAGGAAGCCGCAGATGTTGTGCACTAGAAATGTCTGCTCGTAAGTGCAGATTGTCACTATGTTGAACGCGGTGTTACAGCTGTGTCAACAGCAGGACATACAGCAGTGTTTGGAAGAAAAAGAGTAAAATAAATATTTAAAAAAAGACCACTATCGTTAGCTGGGCGCTAGTGATGGCACCTGAACTGCAGCAGCCCACGAGAAACCAAACAAGTGTCTGGCATTGTAGGCCCACTAATGTCAGAGGAGGCGGGCTCATGTGCATGTTTTCCATTAACCTTCCATCCAGACAGTATGAGTAAGCACTGTGACAGCTAGAAAAGGCACTTCCATTGTACCTCACTCAAGAGCGCATTGTCAAGGTGCTTTAGAGCCTTTTCTTCCTGAAATGACAGCACCTCTGGGCTTCTGTATCCGAAAGTACTGTATGTGATTTGTATGGCGTCCAGGCCGGGGAAGCTTTGGGAGGGGGCGGGATTCAAAAGAGGTCGAAATGAAGTGCTGGCAAACACAACATGAAGCTCACCTCGTGCATTCCCATCAGCAAAAAACACCAGTTTCTCATCCGTTGCAAACCAAACACAGCTGAACCATGACAATTACGAGAACTGTAATCCATGCTCATTTTTATTATCAAAGGACTGCAGCTTGCCAGTCTACTTTGAGTCTTTTTTATCTACAGGTAGTCTTTAATGCTGTGTTTAACACAGGATAAGTGTATTAACTTGATTTAGAGGAGTGCAGAAGAAAAAGCTAAAGAAGAAGCATTCATGAGAATGAGCCATGGCTTTGTGCTGAAAATGATAAGCACTCAGATGCTACTGCAGTCTTATGTTCCTCTCACTCATAGGAGACACTCCAAAGATTTCAAAAGTAAAGGGAGAGCACCAGCCACAGGCCTACGCTCGTCAGAAAGAACATAAAAAAAACCCAAAGCAAGGATCTGAAAGAGCAGCTGGAATGTTTCCATCCAGTGTTCGGTCAAAGACAGTCAGAAGAAAAGAAATCCCTCTTGATTGTTTATCTTATTTACTGACAAAACTTTGAAATGAGGAAACTTTTTTTTAGCGTTGCCATTCATCACTTATTTGTTTACTCTCCTCAGCCTTGGAGTTGGGTGAAAATACTGTCATGAAGATATCTATTTGGTTTTCTCCTCCATTGGCAAATTGCATATCTCATCATGAAGACTTTATTATATATGCGGCAAACCATATCTTGGCAAAGTCCACCTCCTTAGATCATATTTATTACAATTTCCAGCTGAATAGCCAGCAAATATGTTACATCTGCAAATAGAGAATTGATTCAAAGACTACCATTTGCCCTGTAAGACATTTAGAATTGTAAACGTAAGCAAAGCCATTTTTTTAGTTAACAGTGTTCAGTCTAATTGATCAGGCATTACCGCAGGCATAAGACCATCAGACTGCAGTAGCATCTTTCTGAATCACTGCTGTGCCTTTGCTGGTATGCATCAAGCGGAAGGTGCCACCACACTACCACAGTGCTACTTCACAGCAGCTGTCAGGTTCTAGCTGACAAAGGTACTGCAGTGAGAACAGCTCTCGAAGGCTTCAAGTTGTGATCATGCACCTCCCTATAGTGACCCGTAGGGGGCTCCAAGCATCACAAATTACACAGACGAATATGTTGTCAAACAAATAAACCCTGTGGCCCAAGCTCTGGAGTGCAGGACTACTGGTTTTGTATGCAGTTGACCTGCTGGTCCAAGCATCATTACATGGGTTTAAAGCAGCAGCATAAAAAAACAGCAAAATCATCCACTCAGCTTGTCAACTCGAGACATTTTCGGTTGTGTCGAAGCCTATATATAACCTGCTACCTACATTTCCAAACAAGTACATTTAGTGTTTAGCATAATAACACTGACTTTGCTAACAGAGTACACAAAATGGATAGCAAGAGACAAGTGTATCTACAGTAAGGGTGAAAGCAAACAAATCAAATTTGTATGGAAATTGTCACCTAAAAAGCACACATCTGATTATTTTCATGCATTTTGCTTTTTTCCCCATATCTGCCCAAATCCTTTTTTGACAGTTCTTACAAGCGAGTCAGTCTCTCTCTCCCTCGTTCTCTCTCTCACATTCTCTCCCGCTCTCTCTCTCTCAGCACAGTGGTGGTGCGAAGTGGCATCTCATCACATGCCCTCGTCTCAACACAAAACCATGTCCTGCTTCTTTAGGGCTCATTGATCCTTCCAGGAAGTCCATCCTACTTTTTTGCTGGGTCTCGGGTCATTTGCATACGAATGAAAAGGCCTGATATGTGTGAAAGCTCCCATTGATTAGCGCTCACGGAAAGGGGTCGCTGCCCAATATCCCCCCCATCACATGAGCTTCCTTCTTTCATTATCGAGTACACCACTGGTGCTGGTTAGAAGGGTCAGATTCCTCCTTCGAGAAGGAAAAAAACAAATGTGTCTAGGGGGTGTTCTCTTTCTTAATTAAATGAGTTTGAACTAAAGGCTAAAATACCCCCTGCATAACAACCGAGAACGCTGCACAAGCTTAAATTAAAAGTTTTTAACAAGATGCTACACAGGTACAGTATATTGGTCCAGCTATCAGGCATACAGGCACTTTAAGAACAAGACACCATCCCCATATAGGCTATATAAAGAAACATACAGATAACAAAATATTCAGGTACAGTTGAGTTCAAGTACAGTTCGATTCACAATTTATAGAACAGTTGACATCTGAGAAAAGGATATTCATTCCAGGAGAACATTATTTAGTTAAAGTATCTTCCATTAAAATGAAGAAGGTGGTTCTGGTCCCTTCCATGAGTAAAAGGTCAAAACCCAGCTGTTATCAGCGGAAAATGGTGGATCAAATATTAGAGGTGAAAGTGAGAATGAATTAGATCGAATACTGTAACAAATCCAACCAGAAATAACACACACACAGTATCTGCTGGTAACTGTGCTTTTCGTCTTTACGGGTGTTATAACAGCCTACTTTCAGATACTCATCTTAAACAGAGTGCTGTAATTAAGGAAATAAGGAAGCTCATGTCAGCAGTGTATAAATGACAAATATCATATTAGTGCTGGCATAATCATTAGTATGAGGGTATGTGATTGCAATCGATTACTTAATTTAAAGCAGAACCTGTTAAAATGTACATTCTCAATTAACCTGATTAGTGATTAGATTAGAATCTGAATAATTAACATTGTGGCTACAGGTCATTTTCAAGGTGTACTTAGCAGTCTGAACATTATCCACAAGGGGGAGCTAATAACATTTAAGTCACTTTTGACTGAAAGAACAGATCGGATTAGAACATCAAAATGACAATGTTTGTAACAATTTCAGTTCCAGTTTCCACTCAGCCCTGTATGGACCTGTTTTAATAATGAAAACAAATGACCAATTCATGATATCCTATTACATGGCAATCACTTTACCCATCTACCAATATAATCTACAGCAACAGCCCTAATCAGAATCACCTGAAACTCAGCATCGGTCAGGAGTGTTACAATGAATAAAGACATCATGGTATCACGATTCGAAAATGTACATTGCTGAAATATGACCAAAAAAAAAAAAACAGCACCAACAAGCCACTCCTCCCTCCACACCAGTAGATGAAATCACTGAATGCAGACAATTTATGCCAATTTTGTACAAATACAAATAGTACTATCATGCCATCAAAGCTCCTTTACTGAGTTGACATACAGATGCATTACCTATAAACATTCTAAATATTAAATGAGTGAACATTTGTAATTTTAAATAAATGTGGAGCTATTCTTAACCAAAAACAGGAACAGTGTATTTTCATGTGAATAGATATTAAAGGCATACAACGAGTGGAGAAACTGACATTGCTACAATGCTCTCGGCAACACACGCAAACACACACTATGTATTCTACAGTTCAATGGACAAGAGGCTTTAAAGCATACAGTGCTTTAGGACAGACTAATAATAACATGGCAAGGTAGAGTTCTGCCATGTACAGACAGCACACGCGCAGTACTTACCCGCAGCACATTGTTTCCAAATAGCAGAATGCAGGCAGTGCGGATGACACAAGATACACGCACTCACTTTCTACCTACAGCTCTGAAGGCCAGATTCCTCCGTTTTCTCTTAAAGCGCTGCTCCGTGCCTTTAGACATACGACGTTGTGGCAATTTACACCCCGTCAAGCTTCATCTGAAATTTGCACATATGTGTTAAAGACATGCCTACAAACCCTATCCAATACCTCCCTTAAAGGTCCTTTAAAGGTTAACTATACTGTTTTATAACCTATCATTTAAGTAGTCCATTAGCAAGGCAACCTCGCCACATTAGCGGCTGGCAGCGAGGTGGCCGAGCGATCATTAAAATTCTAATTAATCTGAGGTCTCCCACAGATGTTTCCAGGCTTTCTTGGTTTGAAAACTTTTTCAACTGCAGACATTCCTAAATTGCAAACAGTAAAGTGAAAACTGATAATACACTACAGAAACAGTCAACTGGAACAGAGGGGTGGCAAAATAAGATGACAATGCTACCTGAGAGATCTTAAACTCTAAAGATCTTTATGATATTTATAAAACACTTCAGAGCAAGCCGTTCCTCATTTACTACTTATCCTAATCCTAGTTTATTCTGAGATGTGTATCTTTCCGAGTAGAGTAACAATAGATGCCCACCATTCTGCTTGAAACGCAGTTCTCATAAATCCGAGGCATGCTTTCGATGATAAAACTGTCAAATTAAGCATAAAATATGGTTCTAGGACCATTCTGCTTTTTCATTATATACTGTGTGCTATAATAATCAAGGATATTTTATCATAAAGTTAACAATTTAATACAAAATGAGCTATGGGAGAAATACTGCAACGTTTTATGTTTAATTGAAGAATGTTATGAGAAACTGGAGACTGGAGAATCCAACCAAAAGCAAAAACATCTGTGTAAGGCAAGTCTTTGAGGCTTACAAACAGGCTTATTGAACAATGGTGCTATATTCACACCAGTGGTCCCCAAACGCCTTACAGTCCCATACCCCGTGAGGCATTAAACCTTCTGCTGTGCCCTCACGCTCCTTACACACACACACACATTTACATTTATGGCATTTTAGACGCTACATTTTAGACGCTTTTATCCAAAGCGATTTTCATTCTCTAACTACAGGGGACAGTATCCCTGGAGCAACTTGGCAACCTCTTGGTCTGGAGGCAAGTATCCTACCCACTGAGCTACCTCCACCCACACACACAAGCATAGTGCCATGATGCATAAGGTGTTTAGCCTTGTAAAATCAATCTTCTTTAATGTATCAATGATGCTACTACACTACAAGATGTAAATAGTACTAAAGGAATAAATAATATTAGGGACGACTGTAGCACCTGTATTATGAGAGTGCTTCACTCAGGAGTCCTGATTCGAGCACCAGACTGAGAAGTCGCCATGAACTACTACTTCTGTAATCACAAAGTCTATAGGAGAGGTCAAAATCATGATGTCATTATATATATATATATATATGGGTGTAAGAGATTCTGTGTCTGTAGTATTGACAGAGAAACAAAATTTGCACTTGTGCCACAGATCACGCACACACACACACACACACACTACTTGTGTATTTATACCAGTCATGCTCGTTACTTAGTCCACGTCCTTATTGTAGATACTGATGAAGGATGGTTGCCTTTTCAAGGCCCTTAAAATCCACCAGAAAGACTACATATGTCTGTATGGTAAAGATGTCACCACAATAATGCATGACAGCGCTGTGCTGAGACACTGCAGTTATCTGCCCAGTGCCTGCGGAAATCTCCGTCCCATCACATCGATACAGACAGTCCTCTTTAATACTTTCTGTGTCATGAATAAGATGGGGTTGGTACTATCAGCAAAATGCCAGGTCAGAGAAATGCTCCAGCAAATCCTTTATCAGTCTCTCTTAAATGAAGGAGTCTAGCAGAGCCCGGACAAGTGAACAAACAGCTATCCTGCAGCCTGGCCTTGGAAAGTGAGCCCCACAGGGTTTGTATTGTTGCTGGCCAGGAAGCTTGTACAGGCCTTTTTTTCAGTTCTTGGGATATGAATCAGCTAAATAACAAAGGACTGGGTGTTTAGAATATCAAGTGGTCAATATCTGTCCATAGTGCACTAATCACTGAAACTCCTCAGCCTATTTTCTTCCCACTGTACACCTCAAACAGAGCTGTGGCAAAAACAAAAACAGCTATCAATAATCAATATCGTCAGTACTAACACTGAAACAAGTATCAATAATGATGATTACACACAAATATCTTCGTAAAATTAGGAGACTGAAGATCAGGCATGCAATTTGAAGGACATGTTTGCATGAGGTAGCCAGAACAGTCAGTAAAATGAATTATGTTATGAGCCAAATACAAAGTATTTTTGCAAATATAAATATAAGTCTCTGTCCATTTAAAGAGACAGCCTTGTCTCTACCACGAAATAACTGCTCAGGTGCCTTACTAATATGGCCACTGAGCAGACAGATTTTCCTGCACGTTAATGAGTCTTCCGTGAAAGACTGGATTTATTTTGGCAGAGGATCACCACAGGCTAATGAGCTGACCCCTTAGATTTTGCTGACTCCCTCATAGATCACCTGCATAAAATCTCAAATATAAGTATTTGCTGTTTGCAAACATTATCCAGACACTGACTCGTCATCAGGTGTGCTTAAAGTGTCTGCACATTTCACTGCCATAACAGTGAAAACAAATTGGACACAGAAAAGAAGATTTTATGCCATGCTTGGTATGAATCTGTGCTAATTTCTATGCAATTGTGACTGTGTCTTTTTTCTCTGTGACGCAGTCACTTACTCATTGGTAATATACATCACTGCCAAATGTGATTCAAGGGCTCTGTAGGCAAATGTTCCCTAATCACTCATACAAGCTATGATGTAGGACATCAAGTATAACATAAAACACACAAATGGAGTCCAGAAATGGCAACTATTAAAAAAAGATAGCGTTGTGGGTTACTGATATGTGCAGTCCATAGAATTTATGATTAGCTCATGAAGCCTTAATATTGCATAGAAATGCAAAGAAATGATTAACAAATAATTGTCTGATTTCACTGTTATATATTTCCCCTGTTTATTCAGAGATATAGTTGAATAATACTGCGATTATTATTACATGAGCCATCCAATTTGTCTTCAATTTGTCTTTAATTCCATGCAACGGGATGTAGGTTCTCTGTGTATGACGACCTGACATTTATTACTAAACAGAATTCTCTCAATACAGGCTCTAGCCATTAACCTTGAAAAGCCTATCGCTCAGTGGAACCACACACAACCTCGGCGAACTCGGGCAGTGATTTAGAGCCGAGGTGGGTGTGATGATTAAACCTACATGTACAGTAGGTCTAGAAGAAGGTACGTAGTGATTGATGAGACTTCACTTTGTATTTTAATGTCATTTTTAATTTCCTCAAATACATCTTTCTTCTGCTTCATTGTTCTTCTGATTCACCACAAGAGTTCGCAAAGAAAATATTGAGAAAACCTTACCCTGTAGACCAGCTTACATCTCAAATGATAGGAACAGACACATTTTATTAAACTAATATAAATCTCTTCTTAGATTAACATTTAGTTGAAAGTCAGACCCAGAGAAAATGAGTTCCAATTACACATACATCAGGCTACAAATTACCTACGCAGCTACATTTCAGTGGCGATTTGAACCATGCCTTGAATGGCTCAGCAATACCTTGTCTGGAACTGTACAGTGACTTTAATCATAGTAAATGCCATTGCTGCATTCTTGATATTTCTGCACACCTGGAGTGCTTTTCTGCTTCGCTTCTTCAGCCCTGCTGACTACTTGCGTTCCGCCACTGCCACAGTCACTGTCACTGTGAGCTGTCTTGTGACCTAAGGCCTGTTTCTATTTACCATCTGTTTAAGGGTCGGAGAAAAGGATTTGAATGCCATCTGACATGTCAGGTGTCGAGTTAGCCACTTTCCTTGAGCTCCTTTCGACTTATTGATGCAATTTGCATGGCTAATAATGCACTGATACATGAACACCTCATTTCATCAGAACATCCCGTAACGTTCACCCGGTGCTGTGATTGGTTGCTCTGTCAGTCGAACTTAAGAGTTGAATGACGTTACATCCCAAAATGTCAATTGAGAGGCACTGTGAAATAAATCTATCTAGTGGACAAAAGCATTGGGACGCAGGGCCAATATAGTGTCAGGGAGAGAGAAATGACACACACACACAAAGTCTATCTCACACACACACACAGCTATTTGAGCAGCTAATCCTAAATTGTTCTGATTTGGTTGTGTAGAATATATAGGTTCATGAATTAAAAAAAAATAATAATTCAGGCCAGCACAGTGAAGGTGAAGACTTTTAGCAGTTTTACAAATGTGGGTTTAATGGCAATAGACACACACATTTATTTTATTTGCACTTTTAAGTGATGTGATGTTATTTTATTTATTTATTTTATGTACATTTATGTGTATGTACTTCTAAGTTTTAACATGGTTGGTTGGCAAAATAAATGTCGTAAGTCTTCCGTGTCTGTAAAGTATTCTTGAGTCTATAAGGTAACAATAATATAATAATAAGAGAACCTTGTTTGAATTGTGAAATAGGTTTGAATAAAGAAAATTTACATTTTGTCTATTCTACTAGTTACTTATACTGTATTTACTGGGTTAAATAGAATTGCATTACTAAAAATACATCTTTCATTGACTAAAACTAGACGAAAATAGTCATAGATAATTCTGACCAAAATAAGAAAAAATGCTCAGACTTTTAGTTGACTGTAACTTGACTAGACTAAAGAGAGTTTGGATGTGACTAATAAAAACTAAAATGACAGCTTAGACACAAAGACTAGACTAAAACTAAAATTAAAACAGGCCGCCAAAAACACCACTACTTTCGACACATCAGTTTCAAGAACTGACTGTTCACTTGCTGTCTAATAAATACCACCCCATGACAGGTGTCAATGTAACAAAGTAATCAATGCTCTTCTCTTCAGTAGTTTTAATGCTACGGCTGATATGTTCATATAAGCATGCTGCCCATTTTTTAAGGTACATGAGAAAAGTGGCCTTTTGTTACTAGAAGAGACTGTAAAGAATTTGCAATGCTACAAGTTTTTTTTACTGCCTCTAAAAGCACAAGCATACACAGAAATACAATCTTACTAAAAGCATTGGGTCCAACAATGCGCATGTCTGGTCATGCAAAACTTTGCAAATGCACAAAAAATAAGCGGATATGAAGAAAAAGGGCTAAATTATAGGTTTACAGAGGGTTAACATAATTTCCTGAGCTCTATGTGAGAAGACTGACAGATGAGTCTTCTGACAGATGAGCCGAAGGAAGAAGCTTAACGCTAATACTGCACATTGTGAGCGGTGCAGGTTGGAACATACAGTGCATTTCCCAAATGTTCCCTAGCTAGGCAAAGCAGATATTGAGACAAGCTATACTGATTACTAGAACCTGTCTCACGCTTGGTCAGAGTGCACAGGTTATTTACAATAAAGCCAAATCAGTACATAACCATTTTCCATTTACTCATGAAGTGTGAAGGAGACCAAAGCAAAGTAAACAAACACATCATCGGCAGAAAATGGACTTTTCACTCAACAACTCAGGCTGAATAAAGCAAGTGGATTTAGTCACATAGTGTCACGAAACAAATAACTTTCGATGGAATGGGAAATTGATTGTTTTTCAACTACACATCATGGTTGAATATCTTCAGAGACATGGCATGCAATTCGATTGCTTCATCGCTGTCATAACAAAATCTTGTAACGCCCCAAAAATCTACAGGAGAAAAAAAAGTCAATTTTCAATGTAGAAATAATTGTCGAATAGTCTTCACTTTTTCACAATGTTGCTTTTATACCTGAACAAATCTCTATTACAGACATCAGCCATTACATTGTCATGCTAAAAGAAGCCTCTCTCGTTAAGGAATGCCTTCACCTTGAAGGGGTGTACTTGGTGGCAGCAATGTTTAGTTAGGTGGTACAGTTCAAAACAACATCCAAGTGACATCCAGGGGCCTATTCTTCGTACGTCGCTTGATACATCCGAGATGAACTGACACATCTAAGACGAGATCATCCGGCTACTTAGGATGTGGCTAATTTGGTTCTTGGAGCACACCGGTTGTTGATGATTGGTATAGCTGGATTGAGTTTAAAAGGCGATATGCATCGAGCATAGAAACACTGATTACAACCCCTGCGATTGGTTGACGAAATGGCAAATGAGCGAGCTCAGTTTTTTTCTCAAGCGGAGCAAGAGCTTCTATTAGAGCAGTAGCCCCCATCCCCCGGGCCGTGGACCGGTACCGGGCTGTGGGTAATGTGGTACTGGTCCGCGGGCTGCACAGAAAAGATAAAAAAAAACTTGTATGAAAATGCTGTTAATAAAGCTGCAAGTACACATTGGATTAACGTGTATTATTAATTTTTAAAGATACTCCATTATTATATTTTTAAATATTATATGATAAAAAAAAATTAGATATGTTTTAAAGTTTTTTTAAATATTTTTAGAGGGTAATGGAGAATTTCAAATTTTAATGAAGACACCGGGAAACACAGCAAATGCTGCAAAAGCCCGGAGAGGGGGTTAGATTAAATGCACGAGTGCTGCCCATGTTACATGTTCCTTGATATATTATTTTATTTATGTGTGTGTGTGTGTGTGTGTGTATCTCAAATCCTTTTGTATTAATTGCTCTTTTTGTCATATGTATATCTATATATATCTTATAGATATACATATGTATCTTCCCACGTGAGTCAGTCCGCGTCAGTCGTGCTCTTTAATCAAGCAGATGTGACCACGCCATTTCAACCAATCATAAGCTGCCAGGAGCGCAGCCTAAATCCTGTTTACATGAAATAAACCTGCTCCCAAGCAGGTTTGAGCTTAAGGACATGTTGCTATGACAGCAAGTCCGAGATACGCATCGAAGAACGAAACAATCCAAGATCAGCACTAATCCACAACAATCAAATTCAGCTAACTGAGTTAGCCACGTACGAAGAATAGGCCCCAGGACCCGATGTTCCACAGCAGCACAATACCCAGATCACTCTGGTTCTAGAGAAAAACTTAAAACTACAAGGAACTGCAAAGGTTCTATAAACCTGGATTCTGCACATCTACACATCTCTTTTACAAGCATGTTTTTGGAGAATTAAAACAGTTCTTCTACTGCATCACTAACAGTTCCCTTAGTGCCTCCTTGTATTCAAGAGTGAAGATAAAAACACGTGTGATTCAACCGAGGTAATACATGAGAAATAGTAGTGTTCAAGTTATTGTTGGCCTAAAGAGTGAGTCAGACAGTCACTCAGAGCATGTAGGTTGAGTACACACACACACTAAATATTCTTTACGTGCATTCTTTGTAAAAAGCATATTAAGCTGAACTTGCATGATTTTATGCTTTACTTACCTCATGCCGGCTTTATATGGGAGGCAGACCTAAGAAAGCTCTTTTAAGTTGACAACATTCTCTTTAAAGTCTCCACATTACAGCATAGAAAGCTTGCTAACAGCCATAAAAAATCTGCTAATTACTCTGCACTCATTCAGTCACACTTAGAACCTGCATGTTCCAGTACAGCACCAAAGAGCTGTGTTTCAATTTGAAATGGCTATGATAACATCACAAGGTTCAGGAAGAAGAAAAATACCAAAAGCCACGTAACCAAATTTTACCCTTTTGCAGTAATGCACACAACCATCAGCAGACAGTAATTTCAGAGAACAACTGCCCTAATCTGACTGACCCCATGGTAAGTAGCTGTATGATTTGTTTTGCAGCATTGTGGAGAAAGCATAATTGAGATTTACCAACATATATGCAATTATTCAACCAAAAATGAATCTAATGACCCTGTGGCACCTGTGCGCCAGAAAGAGATATATACCGTTCCAAAATGAGTTTTTACATGAAAAGGCCATAGAGTAAAGGCCTTCCAAACAAAATGAGTTCAGCAAAGACATCCTTATAGGTGTGTGCCCATACATTTGCATTAACTGTATCTAGTAGAGGGCAGTCTCCAGCCCAGTTCAGTACAGAAAGCAAACAAGTAAAGCTTGAAATTTGCCCCATTTGCAATGGCTGTTATAGCAGGAAATGAGCATCTCATGCCTGAAATAGGAATCTTTCCATTGACTTTCATTCATTTTGGGGTTTCTTTGATATTAAAAATAAAGACGCATCTGAGTCACTTCAGTTTACCTTATGGTCCTGCCCTCTTCTGCAGAGACCTGACTGTCTGTTATTTGCTTCACAGGCTTGCAATCATTTTAGAGCTTAAAAATTGACATTCTTCTTAAACATTTTTCAGAACATGATGTAATAAACCACAATGCCTTATTCATGTTCTTTGCTAGTGTAGGGGCATTTTGTCTTCTATAATTACAGAGACATTGTGATGCATCCTAGGTGAATGTCTTGTAAGATTCACAGAATTGTATTACCATTAACTCATCACTATTGGGGGCAGCCTACTGTGCTAGTAAAATACTGTTACTCTGTTACTAAATGTTATGCATTTACTTTTTATTTTACAGATTTAATTATTTACATAATTAAATAAATTTATAATTATTAGTGGTGGGGCGTGGTGGGCCGTTAACGTGCTGCATTAATGTGAGACTCTTTTCAAGGGGGGCTTAGTTCCCAGGGCTGTAGGAAGGAATTAGCGTGTAGAGAGGGCTGATAACTTTTCACCAAACCTTTCGTTTCACTTAAGGAAACGAGTAAAGTTAAGCAGTTGACAGTTATGGACACTCATAGTATTGTTCTGTTGAACTGAATACAAACGGCGCTACCAGAGAAATATTACTAAACGGGCTCCAGTTGCTACTCGCTAACAAGCAGCGCTGTGTAACTTCGCCTGGGTCCTAATGCCCGCCTGCTACCTACAGGAGCTTCAACAGCCAGTACATCATTTTAATTCAATAATGATAGCTAGACTTATTATTTTTATCTGTAAAGTGCATATCTGCGCTCAGTGGTATCTTGTATAAAATGGATATACAATTTAAAAATAGTAGAATAATGACTATATATTTAGGGTGGCTTGGGATCATTTTGGGGGGGGCTTCTGAAACCCATTCTCAAAGACTTACTTTGTCATTATTTGGGTAGCACATATTCTGAATGCCTTTGGCAGTATTCAAATTAGCCATTTTAATCTAGATTAATCTAGATTAATTCCAAGAGATTAATCTAGATTTAAAAAAAAAATCTATGCCCACCACTACTAATTATTATTATTATTATTATTATTATTATTATTATTAGTAGTAGTAGTAGTAGTAGTAGTAGTAGTTTGCTAATCAGCACAAGAAGCTAATCAGTAAGCGAAACGATTACCCTCAGCTGGTCATCAGATGACTGGGTCCAGTTTCTACGTACTGTCAGTGTTGTAGTGGAGTGGATAACACCACCATCTTGCATGAGGCAGAAGGGGTCCTTGTCTGGGAAACCAGTACTTAGGTAAAATTCCTAATATTAATTTGCTTACCTGTGTAACATAATACAGTTGTAATGCATGAACGTAAAACCTCTGAAGTCGTGTTGTAATTCTAAGCTGGTTTGTTCATATTTCATAATAGTAGTAAATAAAACAGTCTGTTCGTCCAAAAGTTTTCAGGCACATGGTCATACAAAGTTTCTCTGAAATCAAGGGGTTTAAAAAGGATTTGGTCCCCCAGCTGAAAACAGTCTCTATTCTTCTGGCAAGGATTTACACTACATTACACTATACTTTGTAACATTGCTGTGGGGCGTTTAACTGCAACCAGCCACAAGAGCATTAATAAGGTCAGGATGCTGAATGTTGCATGCTTAGTTCTGGATCACAAACCCCTTTCCAACTCTTCTAAAAGGTACACCATCCCTTCAGAGAATGCAGCTCCACTTCTCCACAGCCCAGTGCTGGAGGGCTTTATACCCTGCTAGCTGATCTCCTGGCTGTGCTTTTCTAGGAAGATAATACAAGAAGTAAAGATCATCGTCATCTATGCTATCACCCTAATGTTAATCCAAATTAACAAACAGCAGCTAAATTCACTAATGTGTCTGAAACTGTATGTACATTTTATTCTAAAACATGGGTAGGCAATGGTATGTCACTTGCTAAAAAAGACAGACTTTGTTCTGACATTGCTGCAAAAAAACCCCTCTATTCTAGTTTTTGCCTGGTGGAACAGCACGTGTTTAAGTTTGTGTCTTGTTGATGTTCACGTTGTGGTTCGGCGAATTAAAAGCGACAGCTTTGAGCGCAATTTTCTTTTATTTCTTTAACAGCTCCTTCAAAACGATTTCCAGTTTTTGTGCTCGCCACTGTTGGAGTTGGACAGTGGAAGAAAACCCACATCTAACAAAACATGTCACTTTACCTTGCTGCATGTGAACACAGGAACCATCATTTTGTGCTTTAAGGTCAACACGTCAGATTTGTGTCAAATCAAGGACCTCTCGAAATTATTGCTCAGGAGACCTACAAACCCGATTCTAGTGCTAACCTTTCAGCAGCACGTTTAGGGCAACAACCTTTTGACAGATATCCCTGTGTGCTGCTGTGCTTCTGTTATGGTGGCAATTAATTATGTTTTGACAATGTTACTCCTTTGAACCATGGGTAGCATCAACCAGCAGGGCTCCAATCTACCTGCATTCACCAGGGGATGATTCAGTTTATGCCATGCAGGAAGAACATAAAGAAGTGACCCGCTGTGAGCTTATATGTAATCATTTCATTTGAACAAACTCCGCAACACTGATTTTTAAGCTAAACATTTTAATTGTTCACCTGGGGTGGTAATTATTTAATTCATACCATAATGTAAACATGAATTATTTGCTTAATGAATATGCTATTCATTTCTTTAATGTTATTTTCTGGCTCATGTTTGCATTGCTTTTATGTCTTATGGTTAGTAAATCTGGCAGGCCTGTGTACGTTTATGGATGGCGGCCACTAGAGGCCATCCTTTGTGTTTTGTTTTTCTGGGTTATTTTGGGGACTTTTATTGTGAAGACCTGGGCATACGGTCTTGTTTGTGTTAATTATGGGTTTCAGCTGACCATGTGCTCAGAGTTTAAGGTTTCTATAGTTTGGGGTTTGATATTCAAGTTCATTTGTGGTGGGCCTGAGTGTCGGTCCACTATCACCCTGGCTCTAGTGAGTGTGTTACCGCTTTCCTTTGGTTTAAAAGTCTGTTTTGGACCTCGTGCCTTTTGTTTACTGTGTTTGTGAAAATAAAGAAGGAAATTGTAGCATGGACACCTGTCTTTGTGCCTGCTCTCATTAGGGGAGAAATATCTGGGAATATTGAAGGCTGTCACCTTGATGTTATTTTCATGTTCCTCAGACCTTTCCTAAACAAATTTTGCTGTGTGGCAGATGACTGTGTCAGAGCATCTGACAGGTCCTTTGGAGTGTTCCTAGTATGTTTAGTATCAACCGTAGTGCCTAATTTACATAGCATGATTTCGGGCCGTCCCAGATGAAAGATAACAATCATGAAACAATTTATTTGGCTGTGGCTCCTAAATTGTGGTCCTACATTGTACTGAGAGAAAGATGGCTGTCATCACATTCAATCAAAGTTATCCTGTGATTGTAAAAACGTTTAATGATGTATTTATCAATGCAACACAACACACAAAATCCAAATAGTATGTAGGTGACACAAGTACATGGGACACTGGTACACCATCTCTTCTTTGAATTTTTCTTCTCATATTAAAAGCACCACTGTACTGATTGCCTAAGGCACCACTAGTACTTCTGAAAACGTTTTGTTCTTCGATAGTTACACAAACCTTCAAACATACCATTCTACAATCTAATATACAAACATGCAGACCCAAATTTATTAGATCTATGTCGCAGCGTGATTCCTAATGATCTTATAAGATTGCTGAAATCGCACAGTCTGTAGGAGGCATCAAATAATAATAAAATAAAAATGATAGAATTGTGAGGGTACTGTAGATGCACTTTTGAGGGTACCACCCCAGAGATGTGAGGGATACCACAATGATTCTTTTGGAGAATCTGCAGTTTATACCAGATTGATCACTTAATTCATCAATCAATATCCCCTCAAGATGGAACAAAAAGAATAATAAACTCCTCCACGCTAGACTTTAAAAATGCATATCATGAACTGCCACTTTCACCACAGTGTAGCAGAGAAAGCACAGGGAAAGGAGACAGGAAGAGACATGCAGAGACAAAGAGCACTTGTGGCACCGCACAGCAAAGTCCCCGTGGCACGGTTGCATTTTAAAACTCATTTGAAAAGTCACCAGAGGTTATAGCTTTCTGGAAACGATTGCCGCTGTTTGTCCTTCTTAATTAAGTGCAGGCTTTAACTCGCAGTGTTGACACGGGTTATTAGCGTGAGGGGCTGTGGAGGCTCTGGTGTACGCCTCCAGCTCTGCTGGGGAGCTATCATCTGTTAGCAGCCCCTTTGATTGCTTATGAGGTTTGGGAAATGTCCTGTGAATGTAAGTTTAGTAGCCAGAGTCTGCAGAGACGTTGCACAGCATTAGCATCCCCGGAACACGGGGAACGAACAGGGCCGCCACAGGAGATGGCGAAAGGTCACAACCACTTCAGCACTAGCGCAGGAGGGTGGCTTACTGGCATCAGCTCTTGCAGCAGTTCATTATTGACGCTTGACCCAGGTCTGCTTCAAGAGGATTAGGCCATCGCTTGGCCGCCTCACTATTCTGCTCAATCAGGACCGTGGAAGAGATGAACATCATCACCTTAATCAATCGAACATTTTTAATCATCTGTGTCTGATGTGATTTTAAAATTACAGCTTAACACCTCAGACAAGATTTGAATCTTACAGTTGCAGGGGAGAATGGGGCACAAGGGGGAGGGTTTGTTAAAATAATTTTAATGTTATTTGAGTGATACTAATTTCTTTAACAAACAAGCAACCTAGACATTTCCGCTACAAACAGCAATGTAAACTTTGTTTCCAGCACCAAACAACAATGTCATAAGTTATACGATATGGTTATATCTATAATGGTACATTTTAACAGACAGGAGTCTTTATAAAAGTCTTAATAAATGCAAACAAACCCTTGCAAAAATGAATATACTCAATTACATCAGCAGTACACTGCAAAAATTTTCAGTTTTTGCAGGGCACTGTTGATGTAAAAAATATCTTTATATCCAGAATATAACTGAAAATCTTTCTCTGATCTACATTGTTGTCCTTCTCGTCTTATTTTGTATGCTGTGCTTTATAGTGACACAGGTGGGCCTGGTGTCCTTGCATGCCATATCATGGCCAACATGAGGACATAAAGACACATTTGACAGAGACAAAGAAACTTGACAGAGTCAAAGAAACCCACCAGTAGGCACAATAGTGAGCATACAGAGGAATACAGGTTGAGCTAGGCTTTGGAAGGGATTCACAATGAGGGACTGGTGCATTAAATGAATGGACTATACCAAAATACATGAGACAGAAGGGGGTTGACCAAAGCCCAGGCTCAGTATTCCAGAGACCAGGATTTTTTAAAACTGTAAAGTTATGTTTCTCTTTCCCAAGAAACGTAAATTAAGTATAATTCGTAAAATTTTGAAACACACATATAGTTGCAAAACTATATGTATCCCTATAAATATGATTGTCTCAGCAAATTAGTGTCTCAGCAAATTATGTTTTGGTGGTAAAGTAGTATAACACAAAACAAACTTTTTTACTGATACATACAGAATATTTTTAATGACTGCATCCACATACAGAATGTGAAGTCTTAGCTGTAACACAATATTAAGATTAACCTGTCCATGTGAAGTCTAAACTTTAGCCTGCGTGAATTTTTTTGACGCAAACATATGATGCAAGGATCAACAGGAAAAAAACCTACTCTACTGTAAAAGAGTTACTTTTGCATTACAAAAACAGTGCTCAGGGTGAATCTCAGAAAAATATATAAATGCTGTTTGACTAAATGCATACTTGACCAGAACCTGTTTAAATATGTAAAACATCTAGGTTATTTTTTAAACTGTTTTAGGCTCCTTTAAACCCTGCACACATTTAAAAGTAAATGGTTCAGTTTGGTGTCGCGGTTCTGGTTCCCTTCCAGTGAAATGTTATTGAAAATAGAACCTCAATTTTTTAGGAAACCAAAAGTGGCTCTTCTATGGCATCATTCCAAAAAACTTTCCTGTAAAAGTCCATTAGTAAAACAGACACGATGCCACTGTGGTCTGTCAGCAGACCACAGACGACCACCCTGCCCTGTATGTAAGATGGCCTCTTTCTGTCTCTGGCAAGAGAGAGGGAGAGAAAGAGAGAGAGAGAGAGAGAGAGAGAGAAAAAAGAACTTCCTGTGAATCCTTAATCACTCGCCACTTGCAACGGGTCGGCTTTTGAAAAAAGTTCGGCCAGCACTCACTGTCTACAAAAGCAAAAACTCCAAAGGTGCTGTCTGGGCCTGGAGGGCAAAGGAGGTGGACGGTCGTCAGAATACCAAGCGAACTGGGATGGGGCTGACTGAGGAAATCATCCACAGCTCAGTGCCCTCTGCTCCCAAGACGGTCTCTGCAACAGGGAACTAAAAATAAACATTTTCCCTCAGGTCTCCTCAGGCCAGCCTCACTGTCAAAAAGGAGACCTGTCTCTCATACCACTTGTTGTGCCTAGGGAAGGGAATGGGAGATGAGTGTGTGGGGTGTGTGTGTGTGTGTGTGTGTATGTGTGTGTGTGTGTGTGTGTGTGTATGTGTGTGTGTGTGTTTGTGTGTGGAAGGAGGTTTTCAATAATACAAGAAAGGCATGGAATGCAGTTCTTTAGACAATAAAAAAAATGCCACACTGGCGGTTAAGGGCTTTGTAGCAATAAAATGCTTAGCAGGCAGAACCATGAGAATGTAAAAATGGTGCTGGGTGACCACTGTTGACATCAATAGGGATCATTATACTGGTTCTTTGTTTAAGTCACGCAGAAGATATATCACTGAGCGCAGATACGCACTTTACAAATAGAAACAAGACTATGAATTGAAATGAAAAATAATTTAATTCAATAGGTATCATTATTGAATTAAAATGTTGAAGCTGTTGTAGGTAGCAGGCGGGCATTAGGACCCAGGCAAAGCTACACGGCGCTGCTTGTTAGCGAGTAGCAACCGGAGCCCG
>JBBJLR010000153.1:7322010-7335252 GCA_037577145.1 Brachypetersius gabonensis
TAAGTGAAAGGAAAGGTTTGGTGAAAAGTTTTCAGCCCTCTATACACGCTAATTCCTTCCTACAGCCCTGGGGGCTGCTCACTACACTGTTACACAACAATTGCTCAGTCAGCCAAAAAAATCATGTTACACAAACAAATGGCTGCCATACAACCCACCCAATTCCACCTGTTGCCAGAACACTCTCTACAAAATAAGGCAGAGCACAATGTAGCTATTGCAGAATAGCTGGAGTGCAGGGGGCACTCCTGAGGACCTTTTATGACTCTGTAGGGGAATCGGACATTTTTTATGATGTAGTCTGCCAGGGCAGAAGCATCTCCACTGGGGACTGAAAGAAAGAAACTGAACAGGCTGATCCGGAGGGCCAGCTCTGTTCTAGGATGCCACAGTGTGGGAAGGAGAGATACCTCAGGTCTTTCTATCCAGCTGTTGTCAGACTCTACAACCAACGTCACACACACACACACACACACAAACACACACACAAATATTTCTGGTACAGTATTACTATGTTTCAATTAATGTCTACTACTGCTAGGCCCCTGAGGATATATAGAATATTTATATGTATTTGCAACTTAAACGATGTACTTTTTAATATTATATTCAGAATCAGAAAACTTTATTTATCCCATGAGAAATGTAACATTTAAATATTTTAGAATATTGTTGTGTAGCTTTTATTCTATTGTTTGTCCTGCTTCTACCTTTTTTTCTGCTGTAACAACGAAAAACTTCCCATCTGTGGAACTAATAAAGGGTTATCTTATCTTTTCTCTTTTTTGATGTCACTATCGATTGCTATTTATCAGTAAGTTAAGTCTCATGATTGAGTGAGCAGGTCTTCTAGAACAGTGGTTCCCAACCTTTTTTTCCTGAAGCCCTGCCTGCCTGAGTCCAAGACAAGCCATCCCCCACAACTCCTACCCGCATAGACGCTTAAACAGAATTAAGTGATTAATTACAAACCTTTATTTCCAAAAAATAAACAGCGGTTGTAGGTTTTTGTTCTTATACTCTTACACACACACACATACACACACATACACACACATACACACACATACACACACACACACTTTTTAAGTTTCTCAGACATTGGAATTTTATGAATTTAATGTCTACCAATATAATTTTGGTAACCTCAGTGAAGAAGAAAAAATTGCGTGCACCCCCTGCGATCTCTCGCACCCACCTAAGGGAGGCCCGGACCCCAGGTTGAGAACCACTGTTATATACCCTGGAGACATAAGAAAATCTGAAAAAATATGCTAACTGGCTACAAATCCAAATATGATTGGCATGCAAAATTGCCATGCAAACAGACGCTAATTCAGTTAATGGTCAGGGTATACTGTCCAGGGCATGAAATACCCTGGACGGAGGCTACCTTGTTTTTCTGAACTGCTGCTAATGCAACATCTTTGAATAGCTCAGTTTACTTGAAGGATAGCCATAACACCAATTCAACTAACATACGTCCATGCTGGCTAGAATTGCATTGAGTGATGGGGGTGAGGGGGGCTATTCTAGCCACCCAGAGAGAACAAAGCCAGTTGTGCTATCTTGGACTCTCAGCCATGTCCGGCTGTGGCATCATGATAGGTCTACAGTTGTGCCACTCTGGATTTCCATCCATCCATCCATCCATCTTCTACACCTTTGTCCCGCACTTGGGGTCGGGGGTCTGGAGCCAATCCCAGCTGCTATGGACCCTGTACACCCTGGACAGTCGCCAGCACGTCACAGGGCCACATACAAAGACAGAAAACCAGTCACGCTCACATTCATACCTAGGGGCAATTTAGAGTGCTCAACTGACCTATCCCCAATGCAGCAGAGCCCCCGAAGTAAATCCAAGCAGGCACAGGGAGAACATGCAAACTCCACACCAACAGACCCTGCGCCCAACCCGGGATTCGAACCCCAGAACTTCTTGCTGTGCGGCAAGAGCGCTAACCCCTGCACCAGGGTGCTGCCAGCCCTGGATTTTTAAAAATGATTTAGTTAAATGCTGTAACATACATTTAAAAGCCCAAATTACACTTTCATAACTTTGAAAAACTAAACCGCAGAAAATTAACTTAGGGTCTAAATCGCAATTTAGATTTCATCACCCTGAAGAGACTTGGCACCATTCACATAAAGGAAAAACTGCATGTTAAAACCATGTACTTTAGGCTCCCAGCACTAACACAGGTGTTTAATTAAACAAACACATAGCTTGTTTATTTCTATAGAAAGACACTGCCAGTAGGGGCACTCTAGAGCATTCTGTCCTATGTCAGCTCAGCATGCCCAGTGCCAGACGGGTATAAAGCATTGGGCTGTGGAACAGTGTAGTGCTTGAGCTACATCCCTGAGTACCTGGGACGAGTTGGAGTGGTTGTGATTCAGAACTAATCATCCAGCATCAATACCTGACAATAGTACTCTTGTGGCTGAATGCAGTTACTTCTCACAGCAATGTTCTAGTGTAAAGCTGTCCCAGAAAAAGCTGTTGCAGAAGTAAACATGGAACAAATTCCTTTCTAGTTGCTCTGACTTCAGTAACATTGGATGAGCAGGTGCCAACTAAATTTAGAAATTTGTTTTTGGAAAATATGCCCAGATGAGTGTTGCACTGGAATCATGTTGGTCACTGGTGTGTGAAGAGTCGATTTCCCAAAAAGTGGTGACAAAATCTCCAACAGCCTAGGTGGGTGGCCAGCCTTGCGCCTCCAATGGGAAATGTGTCACAGCTTCTAAACGAAAGAGCCTGCAAATTGTACTGTCAATGTCTTCTGTCTTCCCTTCTTATCGTAATATGAGACAAATGCTACTACATAAATAACACCACTGACTTTGATTCAATCTAAAAGTTGAGTCACAGTTGTTTCACTTTCATATTACTGCTTTCATTTTAGAAAATCAATAGTCCCCAATGGTCTGAAATACATAATTTCTTACAAAACAGCCCACAAAAAATCCTAAAAGCGTTCACTCTGATAGAAGTCACTTAAGGTTCCACTTTTCCTGACCACCCTGGTCTCCCTCCCGCTTCATCTGGCAGCCCTGGATATGACTTAATTATTCCATAACATTTGCTAACATGTCGGCAAAGACATTTGTTATCAACTCTGAGCTTCCAAATGAGTGAAGCACGATTTTCAAGAGGCCACAGGGATTCCTTCAAAGCGCTTTCATCCTCAGCCAATATGCTGATATAATTCTCTAAGGACATTGATTTTTTTTTCTTTTTTATCAAAGCAAACTAAAAGAAATAAAAACGCCTTTCCTTTTTGCAACGCCAATGCCAGCTGCTGCGAAGAGCTGCCAGGAAGAGCAATTCAGGAGCAGTGCAGCCCAGTCGGTGCATGACATTAAAGGTTTTTATTTGAATTTCAATTCTATATTCACTGAAGCAACAAATCAACATTGTATCTAATTTGGCAGAGTTTATTATCTACTCCAGTTAAAGCATCTTGCTGTTGCACGCAAGAAAGAAAAAAACCTAGGCTTATCCACATGAGGAGATAAGAATAACAATGTCATTTATTTTCCTGTGCTGCTCCCTTAACCTATGGCCATGTTCAAGAACAAATTAGCACAACAGATCTTTTAATTCTGCTCATCAGGCCACGCTGATAACTTCCACCTCCACTGTCCACTGGATGAGGAAAGTGTCACAAAAGGGCATCTGCTTAATGTATGCTTTTGGGGGTGCGATTTATCTGTACTGATTTATGTTCACCAGTGATCCAGCGGTTTTGATTAACCTTTTCAATCGGAAAAAAATGGGACCGATTCACAGTCAATTCCATATCATAGAAGTGCTCAAGATAAAACCTTCTATACGACTGTATTCCTAAAAAGGATGTTGGTGTACACAGAATATGCGACATCACATTTTGCAACTTAAACTTTGAGAGTTGAGGCTCTTTACAGACACTTCGATATCATTTGTACTTTGAATGCTGCAATTTTAACTAGAAGCAAGTCTCTGGATACTAACAGTGCTGACCAGGTCTTCCCACTGAAATGTAATGATCTAATTTTCTAAATAGCATAATACTTCCACGCAATATATGTTCATTGCAATAGGAGCATGATGCACATTAAGATCTAACCTCATAAATGCTTTGCCCCTTACTACACTAATTTGCATGTTATTACTGTTGTAGCCAGTTTGGGATATGAGAGCAAATACCACTACATTCTGATCATACAGTTCAGATCTAGTCAACTGTAACTTAAAATCTGAATACTTAAATAAAAAATCTGAAAATCTGATTCAATAAACAAATCAGATTTGCTCTGCAGTGTGAACAAAGCCTAATCTCGCATATCAGAAGCGATACTGGAAATTAAAAAGTTGGATCAATGAAGCCCCAGACAGCAGAAGCTTATTAATCACACACACTTCCGAAGCAGTGATGCCTACAGTTGTTTAAGCACCCTCAAAATGCTGTCTGCCAACAGCCCAGTCGGTTACTTTCATCACATATTCTTAAATGACCCCATTTACTCTGGGCATTAAAACATGTCCTGAGCGATCTAATCATAAGTGGACAGGGTGAGAGTCCAAGCGTGATCAAGTTCCAAGGAGCCTTGGAGACACGCTATGATCCAGTAACTCACCCGGCACCCTTATCCAAACACCACAGCTGTTCTCTGTCTTTCTTAAAGAGTAAGAGACTCAAACTTTGGGGCACAAAATGCTACTTTGGTATCTTTCGTTTATCTACAGTGAAGAAGAATGCTACCAAAGGGATGCAAATTCAGTGTCAAAAAGGCAACATAAGAGACTGCATAAAGAGGCTTGATCTGTGTGAAGCGTAAAGCTTCTGTGACTCCTTCCTTTCTATCTGTTTTTTTTAAAAGATCCTTGAAGTAAACCTGATTTTTAAAAAAGTTATTTGGAATTTCACATATCAGACCTCACCGTGCATATTTCTTGACACTGCTTGAGTTTATCTCGCCAATCCTCCCACATGCACAAAATCTTGATAAAGATTTAGTTGGATTGGCATAAAAGTCAGATTGTTCCAGTGTTGTCAAATTGGGCGCCTTCCAAATTAGGGCAGGTTTTGATTATAATGGCCTGGGCAAAAAGTGCTCTAGCAGGTGGATAAAATGTTGTTGTTATTTTGGCAGCTTTTAAAAAATGAATACATGACATTGCTTAATAAGACAGACTAAACTTGAAATCTTCCTCATAGACAGTCAGTTGTCAAAACCTGGACTGATATATATTTTGTTTTCCTCTGTTGGGAAGAGATTGTTGCCACACTCATTTGCATTCATAATCTCAAAGATAAGACATGATATGATTTTTTCGGCTTACTATAAAAATACTGAGGAATACAGGTAAATGTCCGAGAGTCTTGCTGGTAACATATGATCAGATTCTTCAAGACACAGGTTAATATAAAATGTGGACACTGAAAACATCTTGAAGGCTCAGCTTAAAGACTAGTGCTTGCGTAACCTTCTGTCACACTTTAGCACAAGGCCAGACTCTTGATGCTTTCTAGATAGATGGTGACTTCTTGCAAAGGTGTTTATCTCTTTTTACTTTAATTGCATTACTTTCCAGGACTCTGGCGACCGTCTGTATTGAGTCATCAGCAGGAGAGTGTAATAAAAAAAAAAAAAGAAAACTGCAGACAAGGTTATGCCGTCATGCTATTTCTGATAAGCTCTCCTAAGATAAACCAGACATACTAAGATGGCGCCAATAAAATAACTCCACACTTCACCTACGCTGGCCACCACACCAGGCAATAATCAACTAACCTCATAGACTGGGCAGCTCTCGTTTCTTCCCAAATGCCAAGCGTGGTCTTACATCTGTGAGTTCTACAATTTGCACCTGGATTTAGGAGGGGTGAAAAAAATCAATGAATCGATTACTCCAAGGCTTAGGGAATACATGTGTAGCACTTGAATGCGAATTCAGACCACAGCTCGAAATAAGTCCATCCAAGAAAGTGCCAAAATGCCAGTCGGTGGCAAGATACAGAAAACAAATATAGTTAAGCTCTAGTTATTGGCCCCAAATGACTCCTGACATATTGCGCAAAATGCAGACTATCAAAGGAACAGCAAGTTCTCTCCGTTCTCAGTAGGTGGCCTATCAATGTGACATCTAAAAAAGTCCTTCATTTTATTCATGTCTCCTATACTGCAAGCTGAGGTCTCAAAAGTATGAGACTAGCATTCACTGAGATGCCATGTGTGAGGTTGCCAGAAATAAAATTGCCAACCTCAAGCCTAGCCCTTCATCCATTTCTGCCCACAAAATACTGTTGGTTGGATATTTTGGTTGGTAGACCAGCACTGACAATGAGGTATTAAGTAGGTAGATAGATTTTGTAGAACTTTATTTGCAGTCTTCCTATTTTAGTGGAAACCAGGGAACTAAACACATGGTTGCTCAGTTGTTTTTTGTGAGCTTTATGCCTCTGAAGCATTAATTCATGCGCAAGGGAACTAATAAAAGGTCCATCCATGATAAGGCTGAAAAAGCAGAATAAATTATTCAGCGCTATACAGTGTGTCAGAATCAACTACTGACACTAATGGCAAAAACTTGGCAAACTTGACTAAAGACCAGGAATTCTAAATCAAGTGGTTATGGCATCCGCCCTGTGATCAGGAAGTCTCGGGTTTGAGCAAGGTACCGTCCCCACACACTGCTCCCCAGGTGCTGTGCTCGTAGCTGCCCATTGCTTCACTTTTCGTGCTGCTCACACTGTGTGCTGTGGTGTGTTCACGTATGACCGAATTGTCACTTTTAACTTTTTTTTTTTTCTTGATTTTTGGTTGTGACTCTCTCCATAAAAAATTAAACTATCTCATAAATTAGAGACTGTTCATTTTTTTGTAAGTCAGCAAACTTACAAATTCAGCAGAGGATCAAATAATTATGTCCCCCAGTGCACATACATACAAACATACATAAATCATCATCATCATCATCGTCATCCTTATTGTTAATGTTGTTGCTGTTGCTTTTATCATTTTTTATTATTCATTATTATTGTATTCATTTGCATGGTTCCGTTGCTTCCCTGCATTAAAAAGACAGTTCACCTAGTATGAAATCAAAGCTGACATTCTGCACTTTACCTACATATTGATTCTTTCATTCAAGATTCACTGTGGTGGATTATAGAGCCTTATGGACCGCACCTTCCACATACGTGTTGGGATAAAAGAGAGAACGCTTCTTCTGCATATTCAATGAACTGAACTGGGGTTTAGGTTAACGTCCTTTGCATTTCATTTCCTGCGTCTACATGTAAAACTTTTCACTGTACTGTTTCAGTGACTGAGTTTCCACAGCAGACAAATTATCTGTCACACTGTAATTGAGGTCTGGTGAAAAGGCTTGATTAACTTGTGTCTGTGGCTATTTGCTTGCGCCCTGTTTCTAAAAATGAATCTCTGCCTGCTAATTACGCCGTGATCCCAAAATAAACACAGTTACATAATGCATTTTGATTGCGTGTCTAAAAGAATCACAGTTGTTAGATCCGTGTAAGGATATTTGCCTGCAGAAGTCACGCGGTGACATGGAGACAGATGCGTTGCTGTTTAATATTTTTAGTCACAAAAATGAAGAAAATGCTAAAGCAAATGCTAAAGCAAGCGAATTCTATTGACATGTGCGCTCTCTGTATAAGAGTGAGCTGCTCCTGCACTGCAGAGCTCAACGTGCTTAGCATACTCCAGTTGCGAGGGTGGGAAGGTTCTGCAATTAAAGGGAAGGTAATGCATTTCACACATGCTATCATTGAGCTGCTGAGTTTGAGGGCTCTGGCACTAGACTTGGTGCTAACACAGTGTGCTACAGAGTGTGCTTATTAATGTAGGCTCTCTGTAAAAGGGGCTGGGAGACCACATTCACATCTGCTGCCTGGCCTTTTAAAAGAATGATAGGCATAGAACTCACAGCATCAGTTACAAAAAATAGACATCAGTAGGCAAAAGTGTAAACCTGATGACCAGGACACAGTCTTGTTATTGAATGAGCTCCTTGCTGAACAATGTAAGTGTCACTAATAAATGAAAGCTGTTTTCCCACTAGTTTATTCATTCATAGAAAGAAACTAAAGCACATAAACGGTAATTTAAAGAAAGAGACATTGACCTGATAGTTTTCCACCTGGTTCGCCCTGAATGTTTGTATAGACATAAAAATGAAATGCAAAACAATAATTAGCCTGCAATAAAAAGCTAAACATGCTAGCCAGGTAGCTCTGCCAATCAACCAAAAAAAAGACCCTATAATTCAATGCTTGAATTTCGTTGATGCTCTGAAAAGTTATTTAGTAACAGGTTTAAGTGTTTTGCCTTTTCTTCGACACCTCAATACTTTTTGATCTCTAATTGTTATGAATGCATTGCTATTGCTATTCATGTCCTTTGTTTCTTATAGCTTATTTAGGCAACTGGGACATTTAAAGCAATTTCTTATCATTTAAATGTAGTGAGTAGGAGCAGTGTGTATGTACGTTTGATACAAATGTTAGCAATATTTTTGGGATGCTATGAATGTTCCAAGAGTAGTGGCAGCACTCCCTTTCCTCACTGTGGGGCTTCCACTAGTCAGACACAACTCTCTCACAGAAGGAGTTCATGTGTATAAACATTTGTTACATCATTGTCTTTTCATTGCAACACAAGTAAAGCAGTGCAAAATTCTCCACTGTCCACATGTCTAGTGGTTGAGGGGTTCCCTCGGAATTAGGAGGGTTTTAACCACCCCAGTAAAAATAAGAACTCATGGTGGGTTTGTACCATGTGTTTGTGAAGCATAGATCCAGCATCATCACTTGCATTTGCATACTTGTGTTGAATATGTTTTTGAACTCTTTGCCCCCAAAAAAGCTAATGAGGACATTACTAAGTCTTACACCATGCCTGTTCCCCAGTAGCTTTTATACCCGGTTTGACACAATATTGCAAATTTGGGTGAAGAATTACTGGCCTGCATATTTATTTGCCTTCTGGCATATTTAAAGGGGAGCAGCCTTTTGCCACAGACTGAGTCATGAACCTTACGTTTTGAAAGACCCAGCCAGGAGAAGACCGAGTATTAAAACTGAACCCCTTCTTAGAATGACACCTGAGTAACCATTCCAGGAATAATCAGGCTACACACGGCCAAGGGGTAATTTCAGTCTCATGTCACAGACACTCAAGCTAACACAGACAGGCCTTCAAGACTTCAGAACTTTTCAGTAATGCATCAATGAGGATGGACACATGACAGGCATCCCCTCACCTACGTCTCTAAATTAAGCACCGCCAATTAGCCTGTACCGAGAGACCTGAACGAAAACCGGCTCAGCAGAATTGGCTGGGACAAGTCCAAGAAAAGAAAGGCAATTGTTTGGTCTCAATTAGAAAGGTCTTATTTGGTCTCGCTGACTTAAAATTCATGGCATGACTCACTGATGTACAACATGCCAATCTCTTAATGTAGCAGCATCTTAACAGCTTTAGATTTTCTGTTGTTGAGGCTATTTCGGGTCCTTGCCCACAATCTACTTGCTTTATTTTTTGTTTACTCCAAAAAGCAGGCATGGCTCGCTGACTCCTAAATGAAAACGCTAATCCTCTCATCTGTAATACCACAGTCTTTAGGGCTGATGATTTTCAGAACACATCACCCACATCAACAACCTGAAAGTGGCCTAAAGCAAAGGGAATGTAAAAACATTGTGTAAAGTAGAGGACGTAAATACCTCATGCCATTACTCTAATGGTGCAATTGCTGCTTTGCTTTTTTTCATTGCCTCTTTAATGTGTGAGTCTAATTCTGCTTTTTAATCTACTCTGCTCATTTCTAATCATTCAAATGATTCAAAAATTAATTTTCTCATTAAAATTTCCACCAAAATGTTTAATCAAAAAAGGTCAATCAGAATTGTAATGAAAATAAGAAATAGTGATTGAAATCACTGCTTAAATTCTTCGCTTTTCTACTACTAACAGCGCAGACACATTTTAACTGGGGGGGGGGGGGGGGATTGGCCCCTTCCATGTTCTATGAGGAACATTACACAAGAGATTTGTAATCACTTTTCATTCAAGAGCATTCAACCTGATTGCAGGTTTGGGTCCACTTAAATGCCACTAAGTACACAGCATTTAGCAAAACAACAAAAGATAAAGGCAAGACACTGCTAACCATTTGTGGTCAAAGATTTTGAAATACTTTTTTTTTAAATGAATGAATCCATTCATCAATGAGCATTGAACTAATTAATCACCTTGGATGAAGAACGATGGACTGCATGGTAAATACTTTCGTAACCTACATAATGTCATTTTTTGTACCAAGCTTATTTATGCAAACTGTTTACACATGTCAGGTTTTTATTATTTTTTTTTTTATATAAAAACCAGAATTTCAGTATCTTTTTCAGGACTTTCATTTCTATGCATTATGTAATGCTTTCTTTTTGACATACAGCTCTGGAACAAAATAAGAGACCACTGAAAAATGTTCAGTTTCTCAGGTTGTATTTTTAATAGGTGCAAATATTGAATTGAACAGCTTTGCCTTAGTTTTTAAAGAGTGCTGACAATATTTCTCCTCATTTCCAAATAAACATATTGTTCTTTAAAGCATACTTTTAAAGGATATGACAAAACACCAAGATAGGTGAAATGATGCATTGTTTATAAACCTTGAATAATTCAAAGAAAACAAATCTGTTGTTCACTTTTAAACAAAATGGCAATTATTACCTTGGATGTACTTCTAGTAGTGTTTTACCATCCAACTGGTCACAGTGCGAGAGGAGAGAGTGGATTACAGCAGCGTTTTACTACTTTTCGTCATGAAATAAGATTGATTCAGCTGATCACTAATCAGTACCTCATAAAGCAGAATGAGGTGTTTGTGTAGGAATTTAACAGACACTGGCATGGAATGGTAGTTATACTCAGAAAGATGCTCATTTAAAAACAAATTGCTGTGGTCTTAATTTTGAGCAATTAAATAAATTAATAAAAATATATTTCACACTGTCATCTGTTTATTGTTGCTCTGATCAATCACACAGGAACTGTTCATAAGCCACTACAGGTGCAACACAGCAATAAGAGTAGCATCATGCTTCTTTTTTAATGGAGGTAGAAGACTCAGCAGCACAAAATTATGTATGTTGATACATTTTAGTTTCAGAGGTGTATAAAGTAACATTTTGTCAGTTACATGTAATCAGTCTTAAATGATGGATCTGTACATTTAAGCGCCTTTTCAAATACTTTTATTTCTCATTAATATATCTAAGTAAAAAAATAATCTAATTATGCTCACCTCCACTTTAGCTAAAATTCTGTTAATTTCATTTTAGTGTTTACAGGACCCAGATCTTGGAAAAACTTGGCTCTCTCCCTTTTTTGAGGCACAATACTTGTTTGATTATTTCATTCCAATTAAGGCATGAAGAAAGAATGGAAAATGATAATGTTGAGAAGCAATCACAGTTTTGGTTACAGACATTATAAGAGGTCTTAGAGCAAAATAAAATACAAGAAAAACGATTGACTTTAGTTTTATTCAGTTTGATGATGAGAGCCTCTGAAGAGCTTTGTGACTAGTCACACCTCTCACTTTGAAGTTTCGCATTTCATTTCTGACAAAAAGGTTCCAAAAGTTTAGTGCATTTCTAAACTTCTGTGTTGATAGATGCTGGATATACTAAAAAGTTCCAGAGAAGTCCTACAAGCTACTCAGTATGACTTACTTTTTTGCATTATTTCTGTGAAGTAACATTTTTTGCAATTGCATGGGTTTAGGTCACTCTCTAATAATTTAATATGAATATCCAGGAATCCCAAATACTACATGTTAATGAATTAAAGGGAAACAAGAGCTATGAGTGTCTCTGGATGCACCACTGACAAAACAATAGGTAATATGGAGTTAAGTGCTCAGTTGCCAGACATGACTGTTTGGTATCTTGCCAGAACACTTCAGATTAATGTTAGGAGACGATGGAAGTGCCTGGCTTTCAGAAGAAGCTTTTGTCCGTCACCTGCTGAATGTGCAACATCCACAATCCCCGCAATGCCCAGCCCTACGCTTTCATTTAGTGCTCAGTTCCCAGTCAGAACATGTCATCGTATACAAACACAGGAGACCATAAGGGTCACTTCTGAGAGAGCTTTTCTGAAGTACCAAAAAGCTGTTTTTTTTTTTAACTCAAAGCCTTTCTTCCCCCCTCCTATTCCTGTCTTTCTTCCGCTCTCCCTTTTGTTCTCATTCTTTTTCTTGTAGGGACTGCACATAATTAGCCAAGCTAACCTGACTTTATATTCAATTTCTTTCTTTCATTAGACTTGAATGAGTGAACATGTCTAGACCATCCTATGCAAATAGATCTTGAAATAGCAAATGCACTTTAAGCTTTAAGCTAAAGGTGAGAAAATGAGCATAATGGAACATGAACATTACAGAATGTGAAGGGCAAGTGAGAAAATACCTGGAGTACAGTCAAGAGGAGTGGATGCACTAATGTAATACATTCATCCATTTTAAAGCTGTGTTTATATTGCCAAGAGTAGCGGAGACAATGACAACAGTGCTGCTAACAAACTGCTAGGAGCAAACACGGACAGCAAAACAACAGCATACTTTATTCCGCGTACAGCTCTGTGTGCTGGGGGGCTCAGTCTGAAAGAATTTCAATGCCTAATGCCTTGCGACAAAGAGCCAGACGTTCTTGTGTTTTTTTTTTATGTAGTAGGAACAGTTCTCCAGTCTTCCTGAATGACTTTCAAATTTGTCTCATTTTCAGTCCAGTCCCTGAACCTGATCAGTTTTCGATGAATGTCTTTTGCTTGATAAGATGCACATTGACATATGCATGAATTATTCAAGCATAACAAATCCATCTAACTTAAGGCCTGAACCTGTGCAGAAACAGGTGCAGACGATCAGGCCAGTGATCAGTATACTGGTGGTGCTGAATACTGAGTAGTTTATCTAGGCACCTTTTCTAGACCAGCCTGTTGCAGTAAAATATTTGTTCCTGTTTCTTTCATTGAATCTAGTCTGTGTTTCAAAGATAAGACAGTTTGACAGGCAGAAAATAGTCAAAGAAAATTCAAAGCAAACTATAAAGAAATTAGGGGTGGCCCAAGAGTTTTGCACAGTACTGTAAATGTGTGTGTGTGTGTGTGTGTGTGTGTGTGTGTGTGTGTGTGTGTGTGTGTGTGTGTGTGTGTGTGTGT
>JBBJLR010000153.1:7340798-7357703 GCA_037577145.1 Brachypetersius gabonensis
TTACTGAATATGTAACGAGTAAAATATTACTGAAAATTGATTAGTAATGCCTTATACTACTGCGTTACAGCAAAAAGTAATACGTTACTGTAGTACATTACGTTTGTAACGCATTACTCCCAACACTGTTCATAATACACTATGAAGCGCAATGTAAACCATACCTTAATATACCCCTGAAAATACACCTTTCATTTCAATTAAGTGAATGTCAATTTGTGAAATCAGCCTTAATCTGTGCACTTTTCCTTAATTTTCCTCAATTTTCTGTATGGGACATTAAGGTCAAAATAAAGGAAATTTTAAGGGGTAAAATTAAGGCGTTTGGTTTCGTAGTGATACCAAGACATTTTGGACAGCACCATGCTTTCAACTCTGTGGACACATTTTGCGGATAAATCTTTTCTATGCCAGCATGACTGTGCCCCAGTGCACAAAGCAAGGTCAATAAAGACATGGTTGGCTGAGTTTGGTGTGGAAGTACTTGACTGGACTTTGTCAGAGTGTCTGACCTCATAAATGCTCTACAGAATGAATGGGCGCAAATTCCCACAGAACCTCCAAAGTCTTGTGGAAAGCTCTCCAAGAAGAGTGGCAGCTGTTATACCTGCAAAGGGGGACCAATTTCATATTAGTCTGTGTATTTTATGTTATGTTCTGTACTTTGAGTGCATTTTCATTAAAGTCCCTGTTGTCAAGCATCTCAGTACTTTTGTCCATATCGTGTATCTTTCAAGCATCTGTGAGGCATCAGCAATGTTTTAGATGATGTCTTCCAAGTCACACATTGCAGTCAAAAGCCCATTTTCAGACATCTACTCAAGCTGACGGTATATAGAAAAAATTGTACAGTGTGAAATTGGCATACTGTTCTTCGGAATCTGACCAAACGGCCTCAAATAAACTGTAAAAAGGATATTCGTTTTCGGTTTGTACAAGCTGAAGTAGAAAATTACGTACAGTTACCTGCAGTGCAAAGCAAAGCGCTACTTAGCAACGGGTGCTCAGCTGGATGATACAGTCATGACAAATGTATGCTTTTATCACAAATAATGGCACAGACACAGGACCAATCAGATTGTTGGAAATAATGGTTGGTAATACATGACAAGCAGTGTGTTCAAAATGGTCCATTATTATCATGCTCCCGCTTCTGGAAAATCAGGAAAACATACGTAGATTCACAAATCACAGGCTTTTTTATTTCCTGAATGATGCAGAAGTCGCCAGTCTTAAAGACACAGTAACAAAACAACCCACCCTACACAGTGCAGTATGGGTTTTACATGTCTGACAGAACATAAGTTTCAAGCCCTGGTCCCGGAGCCTCCTGTCCTGCACACCGCTAATTAGTAGGGTCAGGACTGTTGGACTGAGGGGTCCTCCAGCACCACTGTGCTACAGTCTGTGACCTAGCTGTTACAGTCCATTGGGAATTTGGACACAACTATGTAACACCAAAACAGGGCAACATATAGGACATAGTTTTAGGGATGCACAGTGAAAGCAGAATAATATCTAACAGCAATTTCATGCTAAATAACTGGCATAGGGTGTGTTTAGATCTGTCCAATATGTTTGTATTTCACTGCATTTGTCTCTACACAAGTAAACATTATATTTCTCCTTAATGCTAATCCAGGCAGACTGATTTCCAGTTCCTCTTATAAATATTTATGTTTTGGCATTAGCCTGGGCAGAAATGCCCATAAAAAAAATATCAGATACTGGTATATGTATAGAGAATCCATGCTTAATAGCTTGATGTTGCCATTTCCTTAAAAAGGAGAGCAACAAGATTCTGCAACATTTGTGCATGTCGTCAGATGTGGCTCACCTTTATTCCAGAACATTAGAACACATGAGAAATAAATGGGGAGCTATAAAAAAAATGCTCAGAACAAGCGGCAGAAACACGCCATGTGGAGAACAAAATTCTCCCAAATGTCATGAGAACTGCATCTCTTTTTAATCTCTTGAATATTTAATCTCTTGTGAAAAATTTCAGAGGAGAAATAATGGCTAGGCTGAAGAACACTGAGCACCTGACGTCTGCACAGCTGGATTTGTTGCGGATCAAGACTTTCTGTAGATGTTTCTCCTGACGAGGCCAGCAGTTTGTTCATATCTCGTAAAAAACGTTGATGAAGATGTCAAGAAATCCAACTTTCAGACTAACCGCCAACAGAAGAGGGATGCAAACTACTAGTCACCAATGGCTTGACTGCAGGGGATAATGATGCGCTTTTGCTGAATATTTCATATTGTTTGTGAGAGCTTAGGGAGGAATGAAACTATGACCATGACTTTCTGCTATGCAGCAGGCAAACTGGGCTGCGCTCATGGTGGGCTAACGTTCACCAGAAACATTTTACAGATGCAGACTTTGGAGTGATTAGCCAACGACAGCAGTCTTCACCTGGACTTTCAACCTCCTCAACTTCTTCCCTTTTTTTTTTCTTTCTTTTCTTTCTTCCTTTCCTCCTCCACACTGTATTTTCTGTACCCCTGTCTGATTTGGCTTAATTTAAATCAAATAATTAAAATAAATAAATCAAAAATTCAGATTACAAGAGGGGCATACACTTTCAAGCCCCGTTTGGCAAAGCAAAGGTTAGAAAAACAGGTTTAACACGACAGGTTAAAAAAAAAAAGAAAAAAACATTATAAAGGATTTCATGAACTGGAATAAATTATTTATCAGGGCTTCATAGTATATTATTTGTTAATTGTTTTGTCAAAATTGAGATTACTTACTTAATATGTATTATGAGCCATACTGCAATCCTAATAGCAATTTACATGATAGAAAATTAAATAAACATCTGTAACAACACTACATAAAAAAATTGTACTCTATAAAAAATGGTCCAAGTAACAAATTACCCAGGGTACCACAAGTAATTTGTTTTAAATTTTTACTTCTACTTTGCAATTGGTATCTAGTACCCTGTGGAAAAGATAAATGTATGCTACTTGTTAAACCATTCACATGTCTTTACATGTACATATAAAACAGATGAATACATAAACAAATAGTGTGCTTTCTTCCTGGACATGAAGTTTTTGACTGGTTCCTGAGCATGAAGTAAGTAATGCTGGGTAAGATTCCTTCCGTAGCAAGGAGAAAAAAAGCAGCATCCAGCAAAATATTTATTCTACTACTGCCCTGGAAGCATGGGTTCACAAACCCCATTGATGTATAATTATATATTTATTAACATTAATAATTGTGAGTGACTTATTATTCACTTGAAGGTCTGATGGGAAAATAAAGAGCCCTCAATAAGTCCAGAAAAAAACAATTTATATTTTTTCTAATTGGACTTTTACATCGTTACTGAAATGAAATAAAATATTATTTGTGATCTCTCATTTTACTATATTTTTATATGACCTATTTAAAATAAAATTTCAAGACAAATAAACAACAATTTCATAAATGAAGTAGTTTTGCCAAAACAAAACTATGAGACATTTTCATAAAAATATACTGCTTTATATACGTTTTGCACAGGCCACAATTTTTAATTATCCCCCAGTGTGTTAAATTCAGCAAATGAACAATAATTAGCCATTCATATGTGCAGAAGTAAGGATATTCCTCTACAAAATGAGAGAGATAGTCTAGACAGCTTTATAGTGGGGAGCATTTGTGCCGAGTCTACCGATTTGCACAATATTAATGTAATATATCTTAATCGCCCCATATTTCACACTGAAGCTAACAGTCAACCTGTACTTACTTTATTTCCTCAGTTGCACTTGGTTGTAACTCATACACAATAAATGGATAAGCAAAAGTTTAAATGGCCATTTTTTTCTGTTCTGTTCTATAGATTGTATCTTACATTTGGCAAAGCTTTCGCTGTCTTGAATCTTTAGACAGTAAAATGTGTTTTTAAAGGGTCATAGGTTCAGCTACTGGAAATGCAGACAAAACTGACCATACCTAGTCTGGAAAAAAGTTCTAAATCGGTTTTACTCAGTGGTGAATTGTTTTAGTTAAACTTGCTAAATTGCTATTGAATAATGTAAGCATGTGTGGCATTATCATTATTATTAGTCCACAACAGCAGTTTTCAAACTGCGTTAGTTTAAAGCTCTCAGTGTACATTAAGTGCCACTGTGTCCTTCTTTCACCTCCAACCCACCCAAAACAATGCCAATCTGTCTCCACAGTTATCGCTGCACTCCTCATACAAGAGACCTAGAGCAATTCCATTAAATTACAGATAATTCTGTTATAAGGTAGCACTGTATGGCCGTGAACTGTGACTGGATATTATGTATATTATTATGCATGCACATATATATTATATTTTAAGCAGGCACCACACTGTAGATATAGCAAAGCAGGTTTAACATAATAACAAAATCAAGTATTTTGTCAAAAAATAATACAATTAAATGTAACTATATTAACAAAATCAATTGTTTTGTCAAAAAATAATAAAATGAAATTTAACACGACCCCCTAGTGGGCCATGGCCCTTAGTTTGAGAACCACTGGTCTACAATATCAGTTTATAACAAAAGAACAGTATTGTTTAAACAGAAACACAGTGTAGTACAACAGTGCAGGTAAAACATTCACACATTGCCGTTTCTGTTTACTAGTCATAGTTAGTCCCCATGATAAAAAAAAAAAAACACCTTCAAACTAAAGTGCTTTCTGTCTACGCAAAGAAAACTTCACCCTTAAAGACATACACATGTGTGCTTTGGAACAAAGTCGCCAGAATGAACATCTGTCTGTTATCAACAAGACTAAATAGATCGTTTCCACAATTGTTCATTTGTACTCAGTGGCTGCCCTGCAGAATCACCATTCTTCCGGAGTGACATCTAAAGTACTATGGGATGACTGGGGTGGTAACCAAGCAGAGGAAGAGACCAGTGCCCATGATAACCAAAGGGAGTCCCTGAGTGTAATCCAATCTTTCCAATTGTCCAGCTTTTGTATCACATCCTGGCTCTGCAGGGTTGATTAAATGTTGGTCGGACTCTCATCACTTTTGACAGGCTACTATCTTAGGGTTTGGCTGTGAGTAGGGAAATTAATTGATTCATATCTTTTGGAGCAGAGCCAAGCTGGAGCTTTCCCTTATCTAAGTCTCAGTGGTGGTTGTGGTGGTGGTGGGGGGGTTCGTTTCTTTGAACCTTTTCAATAAAGGTCTGATGAGATACTTAATTTAAGAAAACGAAAATAAGAAGCAACCGCTTGGTTGCAGCGACCTAAAAAGCAAACAAGATTAGCATTATTTCCCAGTGATTAAAAGCATACAAAAGCACAATGTGCTCATGTGGTGACAGAGGAGGGAAAGAACAGACTGTAAAGATGTGTGGACAGAGATAATGGGAATTCCAACATGGCAAATCAAATACAAGCAAAGGTTTCCAACCAAAGTTTGCAGTTTCAAACAAAGACAGTCAGAAGTCTGCCTTTTTTATACAAAAAAAAAAAAACAGACCATCTAAGGAACGGCAAGGACAGAGAGTTTAAAAATTCTAAACTCCAGAGGCTGCTTTCTTAGTCCCAGACCAAGCCTAAGCCTAGAGACTAAAAAGAAAATTTATTTTATTTTTGAATATTGAGCCTTTATTGACATTGCAACTAGGCCAAAGATTAGGACTGATTCACGTTCCCAAGCTGTAGACTGGGAACCTATCAAATTCTAGATGATAAAGTCAACGTTGTAAAGCAAGGATCGAGTTGGGCTGCAATGAGTATTGATTTTTTTTTTAATTTCATTTAATTTCAAAATAAAATGTACCTTATTGATTAATCAGAGCCCGTTTAGTAATATTTCTCTGGTAGCGACGTTTGTACTCAGTTCAACAGAACAATACTATGAGTGTCCATAAATGTTCACTGCTTAACTTTTCTTGTTTCCTTAAGTGAAAGGAAAGGTTTGGTGAAAAGTTATCAGCCCTCTATACACGCTAATTCCTTCCTACAAACCTGGGGGCTAAGCCCCCCTTGTCTTTCCATCCTAGTGACGTCCCTGCCTGTATTTAGTCCTGTGTACAGCCTCCCTGTGCCATAGGAGTCTTCTCTTATAATGACTGACACGAACGAAGGCAACAAAGCAATTAATCTAAGACCACTCCTCAATAAAGAACTCCTCCAGGGTTTTTTGTTCTCTTTTACGGTCTGTCTTCACAAGCTACAAACCCACACATTTAACGTTTAGGTCAGCTTTATTCGATAGTCACCGAACCATGTTTATGTGTACTAGGATGCATGATTGAGATCACTTTCCTGCTGGAAGATCTAAACATGACCCAGTTTCAGCTTTCTGGCAGAAGAAGCCAGATTTTCATTTCTGATGTATAAACATAAATACACTTTTGTCTCATTTCTTATTGGCATTCTCTAATCTCTTCCATACTGATGCATGAATAAAGCAACTTGGCCTCTGTGCACCTTGTATTTATATATGAGTGAAACAGAAAGTCATGAATTAACTTTAAACAGTTCATGTTCAACACTTTAACACTTAGGTGAATCATAAATGGAGATTAGCTTTAGTTACATTTTGTTCAAAAAGATTTGTAGTTGTGCCAGTTATTATTCTACATATGTTCTAAAAGTGCATTTTTTGATAGATCTGTTTTATTTTTTTCACACTATATTTTTGTATATCTTTACAGAGGATAACAATAATAACAATAATTATAGAACCTATATATGCACTTTTGCTGCAGTCTAAAAATTGTTAAAAAAAGACTTGTTAAAAAAAAACATTGAATTTGATGTGCTCCTCAAAACAGTTCAAAAGATTTATCAATATTAGAAATTAGTATTTTAGGTCTCTTTGTTTACCTTTTTATGATGAAATATTTTGAAATGGTTTTGTATGAATTGTTTTTGTCAGTTCAAAACATTTTTATTGTGGGACATTTCTTAAAGAATCATCAAAATAACTGGTATAATTATTTGATTACGAATGCAAACAATGACACCCATAAAAGAGAGTATCTAAATGCTAGATTTTAAAACAAGGCGTCATCCAGACTCTATATTTTTGAGCAGAGCGGGTCTATAAGACTCTACAAAAGAGAAAACCAAACACAGCCTAAAAATCAAGCATCTTGGCTTTTAATTTAAGCCTGACAAGGCATATACACTCACCACTGGACAGACTGCTGAGGACTGAGTATTCTCTCAGCAAGCCTAATGCATATGTTCCATTGTAAATTCACAAGTGGCACTTTCTGTATTAGAATCGAATCCAATCCCTCTGTCTGACAGTGTTCATTTAGACTTTCTGTGTACTGTGAAAGATCATATTCAGAAAATGCAGAAAACAGGAAGCTTTGCTTGGTGGGTCTATTTCTGTCCGGCTGTTTTAGTCTTCTGTTTGTGAAAAATGTTTAGCAGTTCAAACATGTAGGCTGGTGGAGCTGGCTAAAAACAGCAAGGGATGTAGGTAGATCAGATGGGATTACACTTGATAATGACATTTGGTACTGTGCTGTCGTCGGGATGTGAAAGCAAATCTTTAACTACTCTAAGAACAAATAAGAAAACAGGAAGAACTTAGGCCGCATAGGGGTAGTTACAGATCGGTCCGCGTCAGAAAGGTATTTATTTTTTATTTATTTTTAATTAACTGCAGCACTATTGTTCACATCAGCAAACACTGCCATCTTAGATATCAAGGAGTATCAAGGGAGGGAAAATTGCTCCTAGGTTCTAAATTCATCTAGCACACTGCTGTGCCACTCAGCACTCTGCAGGCAAATAGATTACAATTAGTCTGGTGTAATGGCCCATAAGCCCTGCTCTAAAGGCTGCTGGGAAACCTGCGGGATGATTATGGATGACATGATCTAAACAGCGCTGAATGGGGCTGGATGAAATAGTGCAACTCACTATAACATTTAGATGTGCACATTATGAACTTAAGCGCCTCTAAGCCACCATTTTTTTTTTCCCAAGCTCTAACTCATCAGCCCAGGGCTCTTCTCAAACAACACAGCACTTCACAACTCCATCCAAATATTTGAACATTTAGATCGGAAGAAGCCACACAATAGGCCTCTTTTTTTCCTGTGGAAATAGTTTGAGGCATAAAATGAATCCGTGCCATCTAAAACGTTATGATCTCCATTTCATAAGCTCCAATGAAAGCAATTATCTTGTACTGCCATGGCTGACGTTCATGCTTGCTAACTTACTGAACATGACAAATGAAGATCTGAAAATAAATTTTAAAGGGGCATTCAAACTTTAAATTAGCACTGAATGTGTTATTCACAGTGTTATGAAGAGTTTTGTAGCATAGCATTATATACTTCAGCTTTATTGGTTTGACAGAATTCACAACTTTATATGGTTTCCACATTTTCATTCATTCATCAGTGCATTATACAAACACATATAAAACTGCTGGGAATTCCTGTGGTGTCAACCCATTCCGACTGCTGGCCTAACCACATATATATAAGAACATTAACGCAACCAAGCTAGCATTTTGTAGTTCTTTTCTCATCAACAAAACCAGAGGGACAACCAGAGTGATTCCACATTTATCTGAAAACAGACATTTGAGTTTATTGCCTTTACAGACTGGAAAGTAGCCAAGCTCTCTAGCTAGCTACCTTGTTAACTTTTGTAAATGCTTTCTTTGCATGATAAGTCATATTGTCTGTATTGTAATAATGATTAGATGAGCCAAGGGTGGTGTGTGTGTGTGTGTGTGTGTGTGTGTGTGTGTGTGTGTGTGTGTGTGTGTGTGTGTGTGTGTGTGTGTGTGTATCCGCATTTGTGGGTGTTAGGATTCCAGGGGCAGATGGTCTTCAGAGAACACCATCTAAAAAGAATATTATATAATATTTGGTGCCTAATATTATATTCTTTCATAAGTCCCAAATTTCTAGCAGCACCCCAGTGCAAACCTTTCCCAGTTATATACCTAAAAAGTTTTTTTTGGCTCCCAAAAGAAATGGAACCATGTTTGAAAAATGCTTAAATGTTCATACAGTAATTGATCTAAGGTAATTTAAAGGTTCTTTCTAGAACATTTATACTATCTGATAAGACAAAGCACCTTTATATTAAAGAGTATCACTCTTTCTTTTGCATCCCACATCTACTGGACAAAACATCTTAAAATAGTTTGCCCAAGCAAAAATACTTTTTTCAAATGTCTCTTCAAGATATATAATAATAAAGAGCTTTTTTCTAGTGTTTTAATCACTACAGCAGCACCACTGAAGAACATGAGTCCAAAAATACAATTTAGTGATGGCTGCATTTTTTATATTTGCTGGAATGTCCCTTAAGTATACTGAGTATATGGAGTAAAAAGTAACCTCGCTACAACCAAGCTTTACAGAAACCTCGGTAATTAGTTTGGACGTACTCTTTGCTTTGGAAACCCGTTTCTAATGGATAAGCACCTAATACGGAGAACCCAAAGCTATTAGAATTTGCTGGGCTGTAGAAAAAAAAAACCTAAAACCTAGACTGTGGTAAACCATGTTCATTCTGGCCACCAGAGGGAATGCCTCTATAAAACACCATTAACCTGATGGATTGGGCCGTAGCCGTGTGAGAGGCTGCATAACGGAGAAAGGTCACATAGTCATTGGAAATGTTAGACAGTGATGACTTCAGTGGACTTTGGCTAATACACATAAAAACAAGCCAGCGGAAAAGAAATAAGAAAGCAATTTCTTAACGTCTCAATTTTCAGGCAAGATTCAAAAGGTTTCAACGTGAATGATTGTGACAGGCAGAAGGAATAAGGAGGAACATCAAAAACACAGGATTCAGACCTGCAAAATGCATTTACAGAATCTGGCAGGACCTGGACAGAGTAAAGGACGCGACATAGTGGATGATTAGTTGTGTAATGAGATCATGATCCATAATTGTGTGCTGCTTTTAGTGCGATGTGGGAATAACACCTCACACCGAGAGAGGGATCTTTGTCTCACAGCGAGTACAAAGGACACATTGTCAGAACATCTGCATTCCACAGCAGTGTCTCAACAACTGCCATATGGTCATAAAAATAGACTGTGCTTGCAGGCGCTTCTCTGGCACTCGACGATGGGCGATGCCAAACACAAGAGACATGACTTGATATGTAAAACCTTGCAGAGCCCCAAGCAGTAAGCAGCCAAGAGGCCAATAGAAAGCTGGAGGAAGTTAAACGGAGGATAAAGAATGAAAATAGGATTGAACTGTTGAAATAGCAAAATCTGCATTCTTTTGGCATCCCTGACCTATAAGTGACGGACGAATCACAAATTACAAGATCAGACCCCTATTCAAGTTTTGCATGCCACCATTATGGCAAGACATTTTCATTCCAGTTGAACAGGTCCTGTTAGTGTTTACCAGTAACATTCATACCAAAGTTCATTTTATCACATTTGCACATTGGTGCAAATCATGCAGCCTTCCACCTCAAATGAAATAGCACTAACGACTCTGCCAGAACAAAGCGACCCACTGCCAGCAGACATATTCCGGGGCTGGATGCCTGATCCCTTCATCACAAAGTTTGCATTATGAGGACAAGTGCTAATAAGGCATACAAGAGGGATCTAACTAACTTGATTTCATATGTGAGTGCTAAGGTGAACAAGGTAGGGATCATATCTGTACTCTCATTTTTCTAGTTAAAATGAAGCAAATAGCTCAGAGGAGCAAAGCTGGAATTGAATTAGGTCCAGTTGAGACCGGGAAGCCTCCCTTAATCCTGTAACTAATTGGAAAAGCTAACTGATGAGTTTGCAGGGAGGATAAATCTACTTTTACCCAAGCCCTACAATCAATTTGGAGGAGGCTAGCATACAAAGACAGAAAAGCAAGGCAATGACAGAATACGGAGCGGTCCCATGACAATATAAGTGCACCATTGCACCATCTTTCCTTTCAAGATCATCTGCCAGAAGAATTACTTATTTATCGCGTTCAGTAATCCATTAGGGGACACTGTCAGTGCCACTTCACTTTTATGGAACAACAAGAAGTCAGAAGACAAACAAAGCACCTCATCAGATTTTGACCACTAGAGGGAGGAGTGCTTTTATAGAGAGCAGCTGCACTTCAGTTCCAGTGCCTGCCTATACCACCCCCTCCTTTCACACCAGGAAGTGGGTTTCAACTCCTGCAAACAATGAAGGGACCTGTGGGACATTGTTGCCTGAAATCTGCCCCTGAGCACTCTCCATTTGAGGGGGTAAAATTGAGGGTAGAGGCATAAAGATGTCAACTTCTCTCAAAACAAACAAAAATGAACTGAAATTCTCCCCTGAAATGGGAATTCGATCTTGTAGGTAATGCCCCTCAGGAATAGCAAGTACATGAAAACTCTACGTGAAGGTTCACTGCATAAATGGAGGCTAACATGCTTCGTGGCTAATTCCTGTGCTTCCAGGTGACATTTCACTCATCAAACAAATCTTCTCTCCTGAAGACCCCAGCGTATTCCCCCTCTAATGAAAATGATAAATAAACATGAGCAAGACATTTTACTGAAGCACATTTTTCTCTTACCTTCATAGATTGCTTTAAATCCTTGGGCACTCACTGCAAAGTCTGTGGTGAACCACAGTGCTAGTATAGACCCCGAACTTACTATTGGCGAAGGCAACATAAAGCCAGACAACCTGAAAAGAGAAGAGACACACATTTCAGTGAACTTCAGTACATTTCTTTGCTCTTTCACAGACCTTTAATTAAATAAAAACACAAACATGTTTCAGAAATTATTAAAAACTGATTTGAATTTAAAGACACACATATTCACTATGGAAATCTAGATAAAAGAACAAGTACAGCATTTATAAACACATTGTATTATCTTAAAGCCTGATTATAGAATTCAATGATAAAGTTCTGCTATACATTTATTTTCATGTTTTCAAATGTCAAATCAGTGTTCTATCAGGGAATTAGTGAAAATGTGTATAAAGAAAATGGGGTATTTTTTTGTATTTCGTAATACCATGATGACAGTGTGGATGGACAAACTGGAGGCTCCAGCAAATTTAAATACAGACATTGCCCAAACGTGGTTCAAGGTAATAGATAGGCTAAATTTTCTGCATCTGTCAAATTATTTATTATTAATTGGTTTGTTTTAATACATTATAAAGGTGAAAATGTACATAAATTATTATTTAACAGTAACATTCATATCCATACTGTACACTATATAGAGATGCAACATGTCACTGCATGTTAGTAGTACAATTACTTCAGTGTTGTTAATGTACAAATAGCTCTTTACTAATAATTTGGGTATATTTAATAGCACTGAGCTTCATGTCTTCCTTTGCATGGAGAGCAGGTTTTGATTAAATTGTTATTTTAGCTTTTTCATAGACTCTTTGAAAAGGTTTTAATTAAATGGATGATAGAGCAAGCAGGACAAAGACTTGCCACAGACTCAGAGGTTTATGCATACAGAGGAGCATCTCAAAGCAAAACGAGACACAGTTCTGTAATGATAGGTATTCAGATTTTCAGAGCTTTACATTTGGTTGTGCATGCTTCAGTATGTGTACTGCAAGACTCTTTTCCCAATTTTATATGTATTCCTTTGCAAAGAACGTATAAACAGGCAAATGTGTTGTTCCATTCGTCAGTTATACCTCATTTTGGAAATAAATGATGCACCTCTCTATTAAAATAAAGAATCAGACAAATGCTTGAAAGTAAAAATGCATAAATTAGATCAAAATAATTGTACAATTCATGTATACACAGTACAGTTCAGAACTAACGTTTGTATAATTTTGCACACACACACAGTCTTGCTAACTGCTAAGTAATTATGCTAACAATAATGATTTAATGTTGTAATATGAGAGTATTGTGTTTTCCATGGGAAAGATCTTACATGAGCCATCATCTAAAGGCTATAGCTATGTCATGTCCCCTGGCATAGCTTGGCGGCTGGTGATGCACTGGTGTGCTTCCAGGACGCTCAGACCGCCTGAACTGTATTGACACTGCTCAAAGTGTTGATTCACAGAAAGAAAAAAAAAAGCCCTTTTATCCTTACTCCAGATTCCATGCCACATTCATTTCACTGCTAGTGACGGACCACCTTAAGCAATTTGGACTCTTACATGTTAAGAGTCACTCAATACACATCACATGTTGTAGACTCCGGTCACTTGCTTGCAATTTTCTTGTCAGTGCTTCCAACAGGTAATTACCCTGAGATGCAGAGTGTGTACTTCAGTATGTGTTGTCTTTCCTAGTAAGAAGCTCATAATTATGATAATTCTAGGGCAACATGAGTGTGGCCTGAGTGGGTGAAAGAAATAAAACTACAGATTGCCAACACATGAATTCTCATTACATGCCAAACATTCATAGTTTTTTTTTTTTTAATTTAACCCAAAAATACAGAAGGCTGAATATTTACTGCAGTTTAAATGCGTGTACACATCTGCTTATGCAATGTCTCTTCTTAAACCAAGGGAAACAACAGGGATAGTAATTGTCCCCCTTAGTAGTAGCATCTAAACTGCTCCCATTTTGGGAGATGCAGGAACATTCTGTAACATGCAGTGACACTTTGGGAGATGCATGCTGGAACATTGCTGTGATGATTTGACTGCATTCAGTAAGAATGATGACTCCTCAAACACTAAACAGAATGCAGTTCTGCACCTTGGGCCCATAAGTGGATGCTCCATAGTGTCTCTTTCTATGTGTAATAATTTTCAGTAGAATTATCCGAGTTTTGTATGTCTGTGTGTGCAACTGTGTGTGCGTCTGTTTGTGCAGGTTTGTGTGTGGTTGAACATCCAATGGGATTTAAATGTGGCTGAATTCACTAATACACCTCACTAAGTTACATCTGGGTATTTCTGGATATATAGAGTATGGGCTACGAAAAAATGTATGGGCATTTATTAGAAAGAATACAATAGGCTGAGACATCTACACACACAAAGCTTTGGGCCTCTGGGTAGATCCTCGCCTCTGACACAACCCAGGTAAATTACAAGGGCATAACAAGAAGGAGATCAAATTCAGGTCCATTGAGGTCAGGGGCATCCTCTGTGGCTTGCAGGTGAAGGATCAGATGTGTTCATTTGATGAAAGGCCTGCTAGATACACCGGCCTCATTCTACAGGGAGCATTGTTAAGTGTCACTAGTCCTATGACCTTCAATCTCCAGCAAAAATTTCAGGCGTTCATCTCAGATGGCTCCATGTGTCTACTTCTGCTGTGCCGGAGCACCAACCATGTCCTCCAAAGCTCCAAACAAATAGGTTAAGGGATTCACAGTCTTATTTGCCAAAGGGCAGACTTGCTCACAGAATGCTCTGCTGGTCCCGGGTACAGACAAACATTAGAGTTCTTTCAAGAGCATTCATTTTGTATGCATTGTTGTGTCCTCCATAGAATACCTCTGATAGTCTGCTTGGACTTGTAGGCCTCCAGCTGCACATATGCAGCCACTTTCTCTAGTAGAGTAACTATCATGTCATGCCGAGCGTGTCTTTGATCAATCTTTTATTTTTTCCATTGTTATGACCAATGATGCTGTGTTTGTTCTACACAGCATTACATGTTTTGTCTCATTCCGAGACTCGAGAAGCGTATCAATCTTTTATTTGATATCGTTAGGCGGGACAACTCTGCTGAATCATTTATTTGTTCCTCATAGCATCAATGGGTGGGAGGGCCTCAAAGAAAACAAAATGACTTTGCTATTGAAATGTAGCCACCGCAAACGACAGTCGCTTTCACCTGCAGAAGGCTTTTATTCATCTTTGGGCCACACATAACAGGGTGGTGCCCGGCCACCCTAAATACATCTCTGTCTTGTGCTCCACATGTTAAGCTGAATATTATGCTAAGATCCCTATTCCCTGTGCTTGTTAACATACAAGCCTGGGATATGAGATTGTGAATCCAAATACCTTATTTTGCCTGAACGCAGGCAGCTTTGGTATAAAATGTCTGCTCAGAAACAATGTGCCAGAGGATGTGGAGATAGCGCGAAGCATTACTGTAAAACAAGGTAAACCTTTTGAGAATCATGTAAGGTCAATATTTATAGGAGTTCGTACTGTCATGTAGTGGCAGCCCCCTGCAAGACTGAGTGACGCTAGGGGACTTTGTGTTACGGCATCAACTTTTCATCCGCCTCTGTCACTCCGGAGTGGAGAGTGGCTATTATAAATTTGAAAGCAACACCAGAATATCAAAAAGATGTTTTTTTTCCCTTCAATTACAATTAACAATGCTTGGAAATGCAAAATGAAAGGATTGGTTGTGCCATGCTATCCACTGCAGAGTTTTAAGTGCACTGAACTGAAGTTTAGGTGGCGTTCACCTCAGGATATGCATATGTTGCAAACAAGCAAATCACAGTCTTGCACTCTTAGCTGTGTCTGTGAAGCACCTTGACAGTGAGCCGACCAGGATGTCGTTTGACATCCCTCAGTCAAATTTCTTCAAACTAAATGCCTTACAGTATTACCTTAAACTCACAGCATAAGGAGAGCTCCCACACACACACCTCCTGCTAGTGCCAGGTCTATAAAAACAGCCCAGTGTATGCAATAAGCAGGTTATTAGAACAGGAAGTATTTTAAAGTGAGTTTGATTTGCTGTGATAACAGGCACTAAAATGTATTTTACAGTCCAACTGGACGGATCATCTCCCTGCCATCAGCAGTGTTATCATGCTACTACACATTTGAATAGTGAAGTGATTGCTCATCGCAGACTATATCAGCTTCTCTGCTCAGACGCAACATGGCCAGGCCATGATTAAAAATCTTATGCAGCCTCAGTAACAGCCATAGCAAATGTATGCATGTTAAAACCAACATCTTCAGACATTCCTCTAGAGAATACAGGTACCACCGTGCATACGCATTAGCAGGCTTCACCTTGACGTGCCCAGTGTCTCATAAACCGTCAGGTAGGATTTTCTGCTGTCAGATTCGAGACCAGAATGTGTTAGATCTTAGCTCTTTAAGAGTTGACTGGTTCACCATGCATGAAATTAGTTGTTTCTTCATGAAGGTGGCCTGTTGCCTGCAAAACGCTATGCTTATAAAGAACTGCAGAAGCAGAGGTGGCAACAATACTGGGAGGAGGGGTCCATAAAGCATTACTATAGATCGCAGTTTCATCAAAATCACTGCAAGAGTGTTTTTTAATTATTATGAATAAATTAGTAAGAATGTAGTGGATGTGTATTTTTGTCTATTAAAATTGTGTAAATCAGTAATTCACAAAAGCACCTATACCTACTTTTTTGCTCTATTTGTCCAAACTGACAAATGTGAGCATGTATAAATGCCTGTGACGTCTGTGGGTGGCTGCCATTAAAGGCAGCCTTCTATTAGTCACTGTTTAGGGTTTAGATTAGTTAGGGTGGCTGACGGTGAAGGCAGCCTTTTGAGTTAATTCACGAGTCAGGGTGTTTGTGTGATCAGCAGGTAGTCTCTGAGCTTCAGTAGAGCTCAGAGGCACCTGGTGATTACACACAGGTGTTCCAGCTGAGAGTGCTCCGGGTTAAAACCCAGACAGGAGTAGCGTGAGTGAATGAGTGCATGAGTGTCCTCAGCTGTGCTCATTAGGAGCTGTGTGTGTGGCGCAATGTGATTGGTGGAGAGACTGGTTAAAGCCCAGTTGCTACAGCGTCACAGTGCGTGGTCACTGACATCCCAAGTCTATCGCTGTGTCAGCAATCGCGCACTTGCGATTTCACACTGAAAACCAAGATAAATTCAGTGCACTGAAAGTACCCGGATGGTGCACTGAAATCTGCAAGAAAACGCAGTGCAGAACGATGCACACTTTGCGCACTAAACAGACGCTATTTTGACCACGTAGCGGAGGGGGCGGGACTTTCAACGTGTTTTCGAATTGTATAATGGCGGCAAACAGTGAAATAC
>JBBJLR010000153.1:7360272-7374458 GCA_037577145.1 Brachypetersius gabonensis
CTGAGGACTGTGCTGTAGGTTCTCTTCCCTAGGAAGCCACCTTGCCTTGGACTGAAGCTACACTCCAGGTGGAGAAGATTCTGGGAGCTGAAGGGAGAGTTCAAGTGTACAGAGCAGTCGAGTGCCAACAGCTATTTCCAGTGTGGGGACAGCGGGCACGGAGTACCCGCTCTGAGCATTCCAGTTTGCAAGCTGGCCCTGAGGGCGTTCCCCCCTGACGTTCTTCTGGCTCCACAATTGGTCACAAGTTGGATCTGCGGCTCTCGCTCTCTTGTGTGTTCCTGCAGGAGTGAAGGGTGGCTGTCTGGGTCACTAAGAAAGGACCTGACAAAGACAAGTGCAGCCCGCACCGTCAGAGAATAGACACGGCTGGCTGGGAGCCAGAAGGACTGAATAGTCAAGGAGTACAGAGACTCCTCACGGAGATGGCACCTCTGAGTAAAAGTGTTTTGTGTTGGACTTAAGTTCTTTGTTCTATAAATAAACTATCTCGTTTGAATTAAAGATGCTGCTGTGTCCTCCTCCCTCGACCAACATGACAATGCCAAACTACTCCAGGTGAATTGTTGTAATCTTTGCCACATCCTCTGTAGCATTTGCTCTTTTTTCTCTTTGTGCAAACACTGGTGTGATAGCCCCACAGATCGGCTGCCTGGAGCTTTTATTATATCACATATCAAAGCTGGACTTCGGAGCAGCTGTGTTTCTGGAGGGGTCAGTTCAGAGTGCATTAGTGCACATTGAAGGGGTGGCTTGGCTCTCTTTCAAACTTGTCTTTATCTCCAATGGTTCACTACGGCACCAGGGGTCCTCCTTTGAGTGATATGCACTGTGTCAATTTAATGGAATTTTTGGAATGACCTTAAGTCTGGTGGTGTCCAAATGTGGTTAATTATAGCTAACATGACCAGATATTCAATGTCCAACAAGTCAGGAGGATGGTGGGGATAACATAATTATTGCAGTATTTATTAGGTTACATAGTTTTCATATATCTTTTTTTAAATAGAGAATAGCATACTCTGCCCATCATTTTTTAAAACATGGTCACATATTGATCACAAATGTGAGTGCTTTCTTTTACAATCATACTAGTATGAATCAGGTAAGTATGAGGTTAAAACTGGTACTAAGCTACTGTGGTATTTTGGACAACAAGACAGTTCAGTAAAACTGTAATAAAATATATCAGGTTCTAGGCACTACGTAAATGTGTGGTACAATTTCCATTGTGGAATTATTTTGGGTAAAATGGTGGTAACCATTTACTGAGTTAGTCTCAGTAAAATACACCGAAGATCCTAAAGAGATTCTAGATGACAAATCTTAGTAAAAGATCTCATAAGATATCATTTACAGCGTTTAGCAAATAATTTTATCCAAAACAACTTCCAGGGGACAGTCTTCCTGGGGCAACTTGGGGTTAAGGGTCTTGTTCAGGAATCCAGTAGTGGTATACTGAAGGTAGCATTTGAACCCATGACCAGAGGCAAGTATCCTACACTCTAAGCCACTGTCACCCCATTTGTAATAATAAGGTGATTACAAACATACACACCAAATAATATCAGGTGATTACAAAAATACACACCAAGTTAAATCACACACCAAGTACTAACAGCCATTTTGTTCTAATATCCTGCTTCTGAGGTAAAACTGTCCAATAAAACTAAAGGCTGCTGGATCACAGATGCAAATAGAATTAGCATCTGCTGAAGCAATGCATAACTTGGGTAACTCCAAGCCGAAATGACCACTACGGTGGTAATAGAACACAATCGCCCACTTCTGTCACGGCATCCCTTTCTCCCTAAATGAGGACAGGCACAAACTTCCTTCTTTAAAGTATTTTTATTTACTGTGAGAAGCAAAAACCAGGCACGAGGGCCGATATATTTCCAAAACCAAAACACAACCGTGGACGAACACAAAACCCCTTAAATAGTCTAGACATAATACCCAGCCATCTGTAACCTAAACCCCAACACCAATCACAAATGAAACACACGTGACTGTCACAGTTCCCGCCTGCGACCAATTGGACAATTGACTATCCCCATCTGTTCACCTGAACTGTATGTAATTAGTCCCTCACCTGCACCTCATTTCCTCACCCTTTCCCTCAAGTTTTTTTATAGTGGTTTCCTCAGTTGTTCTACATGCTGGTCTGTGTCCTATCGTTTGTGTGTAAGTTTGTCTCATTAAATCCTGTATTAAGTATGAAAGCCTGCACCGATGCCTCTTTTCCCTTTCCACTGTCTGGACAGGACCCAGTCGTGACAGAATGTTCGCATTGCCAAAGCACCGCAGGCTTCACCAATGTCTTTCCTGACCCTACCTTGACCCCAGTCTGAGTTCGGGTTCCGGGGTGTAAGAAGACTGGAGAAAACCCCTTGTACCTGAACTACGGAAGCTCCAACAAAGACGACTCGGATTTCGAGTGGGGTAAGGAGACTGCGGAGGACGTCGAGACGTTCGACCTGCAAGGATTCCCCACATACCGGAGCTCGGACGAGAAGGATTTCACGTACTGTTGGAGAGGGTGACTGAGGACCCCCAGTGAGGGTGGCCTTGAAAGACATTATCGCGAACATACCCGCGTCCCAAAGGAGACGGAGAAGGAAGAAGAAAAAAGGAAAGGCGAACATGTCGAGCCCCACTTCCTCAACGGCTTCAGTTCTCCTCCCCTCATCGCCGGCTACTGTTCTCCTCTCTTCACCGGCTTCTGCTCTCCTCTCCTCTTCACCGGCTTCTGCTCTCCTCTCCTCTTCCCCAGCTTCTGCTCTCTTCTCCTTGTCGCCAGCTTCTTTTCTCCTCAACTCTCTGCCAGATTCTGCTCTCCTCGACTCGCCACCGGCTTCTGCTCTCCTCGTCTTGCCACCGGCTTCTGCTCTCCTCAACTTGCCGACAGCTTCTGCTCTCCTCGACTCGCCACCGGCTTCTGCTCTCCTCGACTTGCCACGGGCTTCTGCTCTCTTCGACTCGCTGGAGGCTTCAGCTTCCTTCTCTTCACCTCAGGATCAGTCTGGGTCCACACAGTTTAACCAGATCCAGATCTAGATCTGTCTCTTGTTCGTCCAATCCTACGCCGAACCGCTCCTTTCGATACAATCCCGTTCAGTCTAGTTTCACTCAATCCACACCTGGGCCATCCAGTTCTATTTCGCATATTCCCTCTCAGATTAGTTCCCTTCAATTTAACCCTTACCAGTTCATCAGTAGTATGCCTAATTTCAAACCAGATGAGTTCAGGTCTCCTCAGCTCCTATCGATTCCTTCTTGCTCCGATCACTTCACCTCAGCTCAGTCCAGTTTCATTTCAATTCAATTCAATTTTATCTATATAGCGCTTTTAACAATGGTCATTGTCACAAAGTATGGTCAATGGTCATTGACACATTTGTCATTTTTCTCCTATTCCAATTCAGATCCATTCGACTAACTATGAATCTTTTTAGGTCAGTACCAGTCAGATCAACACCAAACACCCAACCCTAGTTCAGTTTAATGTTGATCAACATGATTCAGTTCACCTCCGGTCCCCTCCTACTGATCCTGTTCAGTTACACTCCACATTTTCCCCCCAGTTTTATCATACTATCACAGCGGTCCCAAGCCAACCTTCTTACAGTTCGGTAACAGCAACCACTCCAGTAGATAGTTACAATACACACACTACAGTGACCTTAACAGATCCGGACGACAGTTCCACCTCTCCACCAAGTGTTCCAGCGCGCTTCTCAGCTGTTCCAGCCAGTCAAGTCACCTTCTCAGCAGTTACAGCCAGTCAAGCCACCTTCTCAGCCGCTCCAACCTGTCAAGCTGCCTTCTCAGCCGCTCCAACCTGTCAAGCCACCTTCTCAGCCGCTCCAACCTGTCAAGCTGCCTTCTCAGCCGCTCCAACCAGTCAAGCCACCTTCTCAGCTGCTCCAACCTGTCAAGCTGCCTTCTCAGCCGCTCCAGCCAGTCAAGTCACCTTCTCAGCAGTTACAGCCAGTCAAGCCACCTTCTCAGCCGCTCCAACCTGTAAAGCTGCCTTCTCAGCCGCTCCAACCTGTCAAGCCACCTTCTCAGCCGCTCCAACCTGTCAAGATGCCTTCTCAGCCGCTCCAACCTGTCAAGCCACCTTCTCAGCCGCTCCAACCTGTCAAGCTGCCTTCTCAGCCGCTCCAACCTGTCAAGTTGCCTTCTCAGCCGCTCCAACCAGTCAAGCCACCTTCTCAGTCACTCCTAGCAGTCAAGCCAAATTCTCAGCCGCTCCAACCTGTCAAGCTACATTCTCAGCTGCTCCAGTCAGTCCAGCCGGCTTTGTAGCAGTCCCTGCATGCCGCTCTTCACCAGGGGTCCCAGATCCCACCCCACCGATGGCTGCTGCTCGCACCCCGCCGACGGTAACCAAAACCCAAACACTTATCACAAATAGAACACAGATGACATCAACTTACCAAAATCCCTACACACATAAAACTGAAAAACAAGGATGACCCCTACCGGTCATCCAGCACATAACCCCCCTGGCCCTTACAATTTCAAAATATTCACATTTTGGTGCTTTGCTACCCAACATGATCACACACACAAAAACAATCTTTCCTTCTGTATTTATTCAGTGCAACTTATATTACAGTCAACTGAATATGATGTCAAAAATACAGTTCTGTAAAAAAAAAGAAAAAAGAAAAATAATCACTGTGAGGAATAAAGCATCATCCCACGTTGTCAGTACTTTGTGAAACCACCTTTGTTTTAATTGCTGGTTTGAGTGTGTTGGGATATTTCTTTATTTGAACAATCTCCTTCACAGACATATTCAAGCTCAGTCAAATTGGATGGTGAACGTTAGAAAACTGCAATTCCACAAGTTCCACAGATTTTTAACGGGGTTTAAATTTGGGCTCTGACTAGGCAACGCAAGGACATTCTACTTTTTGTTTTTCACCCCCTGTGTAGTCGATTATACTGTGTCCTGTTTTACTTGTGGCTGTCTACAAAACTTTCCCTGAGATCTTTTGACAGTGCCTTGCCACCCGTAGTTGAATGTATGCTTTTAGTTGCTCTACCAAACACCATCATTTACCATAATTCTCTAGTTTATTTTACAGATGATTAAGTAATTTTTATCCATTGTAATGATTCTGTTTTTTATAATTTTTGTCTGCAATGTTCCCTTATATATTCCATATATTTCACTTTGATATCAAGATCCACTAAGTAAATTTTTTTGTGTGTGAGTCTCCATTTCAGGTGGCAAAGCAACAAAATGGAAATATATTGAAGGGGATGTTTTTTTTCTCTACCCACTGTAGATTTTCCAATAAATCTGGAATCAGACTCTACTTGATAAAATAGTTAGGCAGCAGGAATTCCAGACTATTAGGAAGGGAAAGGGGCAGACCTATAATAGTCTAAAACAGGGTCTAAAATAAGGTCTCCTTTCTAACCAAACTGAATAAATGACCAAAAGCATAATGGATTGAAAATGGTGTTCAAAGTAACGTGCTGATCCAAAAGCAATTACTAAACCAGGTGTGCTTTTAAATGCTGCTGGTGTGGTTCTGTCATTTTGAGCAGAAGCACGGGTCAGGTAAGAATATTGAAAGACTTATTATGAAGTCCAAAGCACAATTGAATCTAAATTACTTAATGAGCACCCAGTAACTTCTCTTGTTTTTTGATCTTTACCTTTCCTATATTGTACTTCAGTGAATTCAGAAAGTTCTGGGATAATGACACCATCCTGAAATTACCTTGTGTTCTTTTGTTCAGTCCTTTCACAATAAGAGATGCATATGTAATTACTTTACTGAACATCACTGGTAAGATTATGGGGGATATGACCTTCAAAATGTGCTCTTCAAATAATTGGAGCACAGTAAGAGAACGAGAGAGCAGCTCCACACAGTGATGTAATCCCTGACTGGTGATCTTGCAAGACAATGGAGCGTCTTTGCTCTGATGTTTAAGGAGAACCTAAAATTAGACAGTTCGGCTACATATGACCGCTCGGGTTACGCACAGCTGTGTCTGCACAGCGCAAGTTCTTTGAGGGATTTTCTTTGGTCTAATTCTTTGGAGGGAGACAAAAAATCATGCTACAGAAGACTTGAGATGAGCACAAAGTCAAGTCTTTTGTCTCAAGTCTGAGGAAAAAGTTGCAGCACTGCTCTCTCAGCCTGTTTCGTAAGGCCACGTCTCACATTTAAAGTGAGCTAGCTCCACAAGGGCAGCTTCTGTTCACACTGAATATCCTTTTCTCCTTGGAAAAGATTTAGTTCACTGGCTGTTTGAACCTCCCCGCAAAAAGAAAAAAGAGAGAGTAAGATAAAAAAAAAAAAGAAATACACTTGCTTGTTTCAGATGGCCTTATTTTTTTTTACCATATTTTTCACCCTTTCCCCATATCCACCTGATATTATGGAATTTTATGTTGTCTGTTTGTTGGCTGGGCCTGACTGGACGATCACTGACAAGAGTGTCTTGGAAAGGGGGAAGTTAATCAATAAAGACTGACAGTAAGGACAGATGTTAAACCAGGCCTATCCTGACTTTCCTAGCTTATGTCTTGTATCTTCAAAACACTGTAGATTAGTAAAATCAGTAGTTTTATTTTAATGCCTTATTATTTTAATGCTAACAACCTATGTAGATTTACATTAAATGAGTAATTATGACAGAATGCACTCCACCCCCCCACCCACCCACCCCAAAAAAAAGGCCACCAGGTGTAACATTCGTCATCCTGTAAAAGGGTGAGCACACCAGTGGTGACCACCAGTGGTGTAGACACAATATATTGGTATATCCATCACATGGCTCAGCAAGCCTTGGCTCTCTTTGACTTGCAGTACAAGTGCATCAATCATAGGGCCAGCAACTCTCTTGGCCTGATACGGAATTGAATTCCTGACAGAGCTCCTGTCTACGGCCTCCAAGCAGTTTTACACAGCTTTCTCCTAATAATGCCTGAGCTGTGATTCTAGGCCTATGAACAAACTATAGCTTAGTATTGCTCTTTCTTTGCTTTCTTTTTTCTCTCAGACATGAGTAATGACACTTTTAGAGCCAGATTTTGAACAGTCTCAGGCCAGGGATATATGTCTTAAAAATGATGGAACTAGAAGTGGTAAACTTAGTCTGCTGTCGACTGAAAAGCCTTATGTACATTAGCATAACACAACCATGCTGCCACATCTCCTGGTAATTTGTTCAGCAGGTCTTCATACAAAACCAGAATTTACAGCTTCCAAACAAAATGTGATAAAACAGGGTATCAGAATATAGTGGGGCTTCCCTAAGAGGATTAGAAATGTTTTGATGTGTGTTTATCACTATTATTAATTAGGTTTAAAATCATTTTAAAATCCCTTATAACACATAAAAGGGCAATACTGATCTATTGCTTGCCAAAGAGTAAGCTCACATTCATCTACACAGTTATAGATTTTTAGTCAATAATCTGTCAGACGTCTTAGCATGGCACCTGAAACTGTGATCACAAAATTCACACAAACTTTTCAATCTCGGTAGAAGAAGCTACAATAAAATAATACAATGCAACATAAGAATGGTCAATCAACCCTCTCACTTCCTCAACCCACATAATCATCTCTAGAGTCGCAGGTACCCAGAGCCTACCCCAGAGTCAATGTGCCATCGTGGGGCCTGGTTACTCAACCACAAGCCACAAAATGTACAGAATATATAAAAATGTGTGAGTGTCATCATGGTAGGCACACAGATATAATTCAGCACTTCCATTATTTATTTATGTATAAAATAGTGGTGGGCCGTTATCGGCATTAACGTGCTGCGTTAACGTGAGACTCTTATCGGGTGATAAAAAAAATATTGCCGTTAAACGAAGTTGGGTTGGGAGCTGGGTCTATACTATACTAAGCCATGATAACTTTCACCTTGATATTTTAGCGCGGCTGTATTTTAGTGCAGACAGGGACGTCACTAGGACGAAAAGACTTAGCCTTAGCCCCCAGGGTTGTAGGAAGGAATTAGCGTGTATAGAGGGCTGAAAGCTTTTCACCAAACCTTTCCTTTCACTTAAGGAAACGTAAAGTTAAGCAGTGAACAGTTATGGACACTCATAGTATTGTTCTGTTGAACTGAGTACAAACGGCGGTACCAGAAAAATATTACTAAACGGGCTCTGGTTGCTACTCACTAACAAGCAGCGCCTGGGTCTTAACGCCCGCCTGCAGCTTCAAAAGCCAGTACATCATTTTAATTCAATAATGATACCTAGACTTATTATTTTTAATTTAAATTCATAGTCTTGTTTCTATTTGTAAAGTGCGTATCTGCGCTCAGTGATACCTTGTATGAAATGTTTGGATACATAATTTAAAAATAGTAGAATAATGACTATATATTTAGGGAGGGGGCTTTGGGGGGGCTTTAATCTAAATTAATTTCAAAATTACAGTGAGATTAATCTAGATTAAAAAAATTAATCTATGCCCACAACTAGTATAAAAGTATTGCTATTCTTGCATCAGCATTTAATGAAATTACACAAAGGGTTTTTATGAAAACAATGGACACTGAAAGTGGAGACACAAGGTGGACGAGGTATGCACTGGCCAGCTTTGATCATTGAGAAATACGGATCATGGAATTTTCATTCAATTGTATATACTGGTGGGTTAATGATGTTTGACTTAAGTTGAGCTAGAATTAAAAACAAACTGTAATACATGTTGGCTAACCGAAAACATACGAACAGAGCATAATGAAAATTGTGCCATTACAATTTTTTCATGGATATCATTAATGGCATCATACATGTTCCCACGGTTACTATCTATACCATCTGTACTGTTTCCTAAGGAGTGTTTGACATCCTCCCTTGCTGAAAAGAGTCACTTTACTTTGGTCTGTGCCAGTGCACTCCAAACAGCCAGCGATACCATTGCTCTCAAAGCTTTAAGTAAACTTATGCATGGCTGCACAGGTGTGTAATGTGGAAAAAAACACTTAAGATGTTGCTGAAAGGCACTGACCCACAGGGGCACAAAATGTCAGTGTTCTGATATGTTCCCCCAAGCAAACTTCTGACGTACAATAGGCCTCTGCCAGCATGTGCCAGTAAAAACTGGAGTAAAAACGAGGACAACGATATTATTCCACCCACTCACTTATAACCTGAAACCTACAGTACATCAAATCAAACAGATTATGTGGGGGAGTAAAGCATCATCCTCGAAGCAGAATTTCGGCACAGAAGACACACAACAGGATGCATGCTTTACATTCTTTGTGTATCAACTTCCTGTTGTTTTACAAAGACTACTCTTAAAAAGGTTTATAACTGAGTTATATGTTGTTAATAATCTTGGAGACAGTTTGTAAATCGCTATTAAGAAGTTACACAAGTAACGCTTAATAACAAGCTACAACTACTACCAATAAAACACCATATCTTGACAAATAATGATCTACAAGCCTGTATAATAAACGGTCTACAAGCCTGTATAAGGTTAGTGTTACCCATTTATGTAAGGAAGATGCAAGAATTTCAGAATCAGTTAAATACAATTGTTGTTGGCCAAACTGGAAAAACAGTGTTTATAAGAAGGACTCCATTACAACCATGCTTACATAGCTCCAGACCTCTGACTTTTATTCCTGGAATCGACACCTCCCAATCTCTATATCTTCACTTTGTAAGTAGCTTTTGTTAATCTGACTTTCATCGTTATTATAATAATTTGCAACCATTCTGATGGCTTTTCAATGTTATGTGAGGGCTCAGCTAACACTAGTCTATATTCTCTTCCCTTCACTCGCTTTTATGGCAGCTGTGGCTCAGAAATCTAAAGCTCATATGACATTATGCTACAACACTATGCAATCGACACAGACATTGTAGCCATGTGTCTTTCCGGTTGGACCCCAGAATGTTAAATTTCAATGAACTAATATGTCCACTTCCATCTGCCCACTTCGGCAGAATGTGGGGTCAGTGATAATTTGACCTCATTAATCGAAATATTTAATGGAATGGGTTTACACATAGCACTTAAAGTGCAGACAATGATATAGCGTTGAGCCATATTGTTCAAACAATTTTCCTCTAGCCATTATTGAATTATGTCATGAAAAATACAAGTGATACATGCTATTTGTTTTACATTTTTACATAATGTAATATATGTAATATAACAAAAAATGTGCAACTTGAATTCAAGAATGAAATATTTCTTCCGTTCAACAGATTAGTCTAGATAAAAAGGGGGGGAAAACGTGACTGAATAAAAACTGTACAGCCTTGAGGTATTAAAAATTGTTCTGCAGAAATGTTCAATGTCTGTGATGCACCAGTCGTCACTTCAGCTTGTGTATAAATGAACTGAAAGGGAAAAGTGTGGATTTTTACCCATCTGACCTCTGCAAAGCATTCATGCCTTATTCTTTCCGTGCTTTATTTTCAGGAGTGATTATAAGAGCTGCAATGAAACGCACAAATAATGAAGATGACACATTGATGAATTAACAAATTAGACAAAACGACACTGGGCGATTGTAGCTGTATGATGGTTCATTGGTCAAGGATACAGTGGTATTAGAGCACCTCAGAACAGCACAGCCATACCAGCCAGAGCCAGGTAGCCAATACAGAACTTATGGCAAGGTTTAACTCAATCAATATGAAATAGCAGCAACCCTTTCTAAAGAAACTGTACAGAGTAGAGCACATGATTCAGCAAATATTGATTAAATCTGTTAAAGGACACACCCCACTGGGTGCCTTTCTGCGGGTGGGAAGTGCAGTACATGCTAGTTTGAATAGCTGGTTTGTATTGTTGAATGTGCTGTAAGGTCATTAATGGCACTTTTCTATTTGGTTCTCTTTCCAAGACGCGGTAAGTGGTTAATGAATTCATGTGCGCTAATCAATTTATTTGAAATATACACTGCTAAACATATCTGAATATTTCCACTTGGGGAAGTAACCAGGGCAAAACATAAACATCATAAAAACAACTTTCCTTAAATTTTCTAGTATTTTTTCTTTTTTTTTAATAACACATGGTGACCTTGTTCATACACCTTCAGGGTGTTAGAGCAGGAGATTTCAGCATTCAAAATGTGTTGACAGTGGACCTAGGCACTGTAATTTGGATTGTGAATGCACTTGCATGGCTGACAGCAGAGTATTATCTCACTTTTCCATGCAAAGGCTCGCAAACTCCTCCTCTTGTTCAAGCAACCGGTCTGTAAAGAATGCTTTATTGCTTACTATAATTATGTGACGTTCTCTTCTTTGACACTTTGATTCTGAGCTGAAAATCCCACTTTGGCACATTTCAAAGTGACAGCTCAGAATTAGAATGGGGGCCTGGACACAGTACATTGTGTTCTGGCACTCCAGGCTGGTACATTAAATATAGCAGACTTCCAATCTGAAGTGTTATTTTTGATAACATTGCTGCTGTTGGTTTTTTACTCACAGACTACCTTATTAGAAATACATTACTGATGTACAGTTAGGCTGTATCTGTTGTTACATAACTTATGACAGGCATCCTCTAGCCCTTTTTCACTGACCTGTTACTGAGCACAGAGCCACTATTGGCTGGATGATTTTGGGTGGTGTTCCTCTCTATCTAACTGTGACTTGTACCAGCAAAGTGAGTAAAATAAAGTAGCTCCTTATACTCATGCGTGAACACACCACAGTGAGAACGGAAAGAACAGTGTGAAATTCTTTCTCTGCATGTAACCCATTCACCAAGTGAAGCTGTGGGTAGCCACCATCTGGATACCCGGGGAGCAGTGTGTGGGAATAGTACCTTGCTCAAGGGTACCTCAGTGGTGCCACTGGCAGTCCTGGAGGTCAAAGCCACGACCTTACAATCGCAAGGGGCAGCTCACTAATCAGTAGGCCACCAGCTGCCCCACTACCACATTACTATCTTGTCAGTGACATTGCTGTGTTGCAAAAGGCCCAGCACCCAAATAAAGTCCTGTCAACACACAAAAACTGAGCAGTGACGAATGAGGTAAAGGCTGGCAAATAGGCTACAGCCTGTATTGTACTCCTATATGCATTGTACTTCTGTAAGTAATGAAGTACACTTCTTTCGTTACTGTACTTAAGTATGATTTTTTTAATATCTGTACTTCGCTTGAGCTTTTCCACATCTCTTAAAACTTGATTTCAGAGGAACAGAGGAAAAATCGCAACAATCAAAACACAAATGTCTCCTGCTAATATTAACAGATGTTTGGGACTCATATGATCAATTTCACATCAAACATCTCCCAACATCGTCCAGTTAATGAGCAAAATGCTAAACAAATCTGTAACTGTAATGTATGTTTTAAGAAGATAAAGGGGTATAATCTCCTAATATATATTTTAACACTCGATTGGCTGTTTGCATATCTATAAACACAGACAAGTAGCAGAGCAAAGTATTAGAAAACTTCTCTTTCCAGTGGTGATGACATCCAAATACTATATGAACAGCGGTGAGCCAGCCAGTGCTTTGGAAAGAGCAGTATTCTCATAACACATTCTCCATCTCTGGCATCAGTTTCTCACATTCATGACTCTTTCTTGATCACTATTGCACAGTGTTGCCTCAGAGTAACAAACCAATTTTCCTCACTCTACAGTGACATGAAATATATTTAATGGCAATGAAAGACAATGAAGGGAAGAGTCTGAATAAGCCAATAAAATGTAATAAATGCACTTGGTGAGCATTTTTATAACTCGCTTGTGGATGATGCACATTCTAGCACTGGAAAGTTTCCTGAGAAAATCAATTTTCAATCATTTTCCATCCTTCCAAAAAATATGAATCACATTTATTAGGCTGTAAAGGTATTTTTTAACATTTGGTAAATTTGTATGAAAAAATGCTTAAATATAAATGCTGCCTTAAAGCAACACAGTGGTGAGAAGAATATGTGAATATGACCAGTAGCAAGTGAAGGGTCATTTACAGTATGTAACCACTTTAGGGAATAATGCAGTGCATTTATTATTTAATATAGAATTGAAAATGACAAACCTTTATCAAATCTTAATGTGGTTTAACTGTTAATTGTGGTTTTATTTATATTTATTTATTGGCAGGATACCTTTGACTCTCCTGAGGGTGCACCCCTGCACACACGTTCATCTTTTAAACATTGTTCCCAGTATGTGGGCAGGGCTGCACTGTCAGCAGAGACAAATTAAGCAAAGATTTGGGGCCTCACAAAAAATCATGGGAAAGAGTGCCCCTGGTGGCCACTGATATTGGCACATTTTGACTATAAAAATGTCCCGAAGATGTCCCTAAACATACAACATAGCGGGTCCCCCTTCTGTCTTATACACTAAAAATGCGTAAGTAAGTAAATGCCCAAGTCAAATTCTAAGTGTGATCCCATCTAGCCACCATATGACAGATGGATACCATTAGTTTGGACAGTTAACCACCTACCTGACTTCTTCTTCTACTTTCAGCTGCTCCTGATTAGGAGTCGCCACAGCAGATCAACCCTCTCCATTTCCTTCTGTCCTCTACATATTTCTCTCACACTCCAACTGCCTGCATGAACTCCCTCACCACATCCATACACCTCCACCTAGGCCATCCTCTTCTCCTCTTCCCTGGCAGCTCCAACCTCAGCATACTTCTACAAACACACTTAATCTCTCCTTTAGTACATGTGCAAACCAATGCAGTATCACCTCTCTGACTTTTCCTCCAAAAGGTCCAACCCGAGCTGTCTCTCTTATAAACTCATTCCGTATCCTATCCATCCACACCACTCCCAATGCAAATCTTAACATTTTCAACTCTGCCACCTCCAGCTCTGCTTCCTGTCTTTGTGTCAGTGCCACTGTCTCCAAACCATACAACATAGCTGGTCCCCCCTTCTGTCTTGTACGTCTTCCCTTTCACTCTTTCCGGATACTTGCCTGTCACACATCGCTCCTGTCACTCTTCTCCACCCATTCCACCACACAAACCACTCCTGCCGCTGTTCTCCACCCATTCCACCACACAAACCACTCCTGCCGCTCTTCTCCACCCATTCCACCACACAAACCACTCCTGCCGCTCTTCTCCACCCATTCCACCACACAAACCACTCCTGCCGCTCTTCTCCACCCATTCCACCACACAAACCACTCCTGCCGCTCTTCTCCACCCATTCCACCACACAAA